>JADLZL010002199.1:0-253865 GCA_015844335.1 Chrysopogon serrulatus
AAACCACAAGCGAGCAGTAAGATCACGATCTAACAGGTAGGTGGATACCCTTGGAGATGTCCAAGAGGTACAGCGGATCAACCAAGGAAGATCGAAGACAAGCACTCGACGAAACTTGAAAGGGCGACTCGAATCCTATCGAGAAGGAAGGAGTGGTCAATCCAAAATACTCGAGTCAACTTGTGACAAGAGTACTTGGATACGAAGTACGTGATGCTAGAAACCCAACGCAACAAGCGGAAGTCGAATCGGAGCTCGAACGGTCAAGAAGCGAACAAATCAGCTTTCAGGTCCTCATACCGGACCTCATACCGGACGCGTCCGGTATGAACCGGACCTCAGTTTCAGCACAGACCAATCTTGGGAGAAAAATAAAAAATCCAACCAAACGGTGTCCAAAAATTATAAAATTTTAACCAGAGGTAGTAGACACCCTAAGGAAGCTTTCCACAGATTATGAGATCAAAACTCCAAGGTTGGAATACCGGACACGTCTGGTATTTCCTGCACAGAGCGACTTTAGGAGAAAAATCAAAAACCTAATCAAACGGTGTCCAAAAATTCTGAAATTTTAACCCTAGAAACTAGAGACACAGAGGAAGGTCTCCACAAAATTTCAGCTCAAAATTCCAAAGTAAAGTGTACCGGACGTGTCCGGTATTCACACCGGACGTGTCTGGTATTTGCGGACAGAACCCTGGAAATTTTGATTTCAAAGCCAAAACTCAATCAAATCAACTCGGATCGACCTGAGATTTTGCAGAAGGGTTCACAAGGTAGTTATAAGACTACTCTATGAAGATCACAACCCCAAACTCACTACAACTTCAAAAATCGATGAAATCCGATTCAAGAGCAAGTTTTCCCCGAAAAACTTGATTCAACCCGATCTGTGGATTCGTGAGGATTTAGAAGAAATCCTTCAGTGGAAAGGATCAACTCACGACCATGATCAAGTAGAAACAAGTGGTTTGCAAAGAGATAAACTACAGCTTGAGAAATCAACTCGGGAACAAGTGGGGGTGAAGGGGAAAAGCGAAGAACGCGAAGAACAACAATCAAAACGCGAATCAACACATCAATCTGACCCTACGAGAAAACAAAGAGGATTCGGGACCTCCTTTCCCATGAGTAAACTTGATTCTTACACTAATTGCAAAGATTAATGGACCTCTCTCTCACTTAGCACCTAATAGAAGAAAACCCTAGAAAGGAAGAGGAAAAATACAAATGGGAGAGGTGAGAGAGATGGAGCTCTGTTGACGGTGGATAAGATCAACATTCATTAGAACTTTAGACACAAGGGAATACATGAAAACACACTAGTCTAGGGTTTTTACCCCGACAATTTTCATGAGTTTTGCACATTCTATATTTTCCAAGGATTATTCGAAATGCTTTGAAAAGAGGGATTCAAGTGCAAAAAATAAACACGAAACTTATCCGCCACGGAAAATATCACGATTGGACTCGGGGAAGACTCGGAAGACACCGAAGCAACGAGGGAGGCCGAGGCCGGCCAGTGGGTCCGGCCCCACCCAGGGCGGGCGGTGCCCCCCTCGCTAGGGTTTGCCCCCTTCTTCGGAAGCTTCCTCCACCGCCTCCCGATGCATCTCGGCCCTTGGTTAAGTCGGTTTGATCTGCGGCGCACGCGCATCCCACCGGACTATAAATATGTGGGTAGACCCCCTGGAGAGAGCCAATTCATTACTCATCAAAGGTCTCAAGCCATCAAGCATCAAGAAGCCTTCAAGTTCATGAAGAGCCTTCTAGTTCATAGTTCTAGTTAGTTAGATTAGAAGTAGAGGAGATCTAGTTCTTTATCGGGATCTGAAGCCCCCGGCGTCTGCAAATGCGGAGCATGAGGGGAGTTCGGTATAGTTCTAGTTCTTTCTTTCTTATTGTATTCATTATTCAGATTAGCTAGGGAGACATTATTCTTAATAGTCATATGTTCTTAATTGCAATAGTCATTGTCTACTTTGATTATATGTCTAGTTTAGTTCGTTCGATCTTATTGAATTCATGTAATTGCTCGTATAGCGTTTATCCAAGTGTACAATGGGTAGATGATAGATAATATGTAGACGTGGTGTCTAGATATCTTGTTTGTCCGCCAGTGCACCCTGACATGCCGGGACGTGTGGTAGTCCCCTCGTGAGGTGACAGACTACGTTGGTTCCTCTCGTAGTCCACCCTCCGGGTGTGTAGGGACAACGGGGGCACGGTCGTGAAGTTGGATAATAACTCCGTTTCACATCCTTCCTAGTTGATGCCCCTTACATGTGATCATGATATAGGGTTGACTTAGCGATGATTACTAGATGTAATTACACTAATTAGAGTTATTCATTGATGTAGTTATAGAATTACCTTAGACAATTAACTCCTTAGTTTATCCATTGGCTAACTATGATTATGACTAGACAATGCTCGATGATTATCTATATAATTATGATACTTGATTATACTATCACCGTATTTATCTATATTTATCTTGTGACCTCTGCCTGTTATGAGTAGAGTAGATGACATTGGTAATATCACTTATTCATTGTATATATTTTCTTATCAATATAATAGATAGAGTTTATAACAAAACTTTCCCAAATTGGTATAAATATAAATCGACAACCTGGAAGAACTCCCTAGGTAAAATGCTACAATGGTATAATTATCGTCCGCTTGCGAGAATCTATTTTAGTTTATATTCATAGCTCGCCTAGTCATATTGAATAATACATGTAAATCTATATTTGCTCCTTAGCATTACAATTAGGGATGACAACTTAATTCATGCTTAGGAATGCTAGTGATAAAGAAGTGGCTAGTTGCTAATGACAAGTTAATTTAAATACCATGCATTTCTAATCTCGTTAATTAGTAGCGACGTTAGAAGTGCCAACAGGCTCCCTCCACCTTACTTATCGACCGAGCTTATTTTATTTTCCAGTTTTTGTCCCTGATACAACTCTGAGCAAACCGCCTAACCCTAGGGACATTGCGGTCCAACTCGAACCGACTTCGATGCAATCTTCGATCCGACGGCCACCGCGCCTTCTCACGGTAGTAGCCGCCTCAACGCGAACTCCCCGATGCCGCCACGTGCCGTCCCGTCCGCCTCGGGACCTTCGCCGGGGTTTTGAGGCTCAACCCGAAAACCCATCGGGTGGTTTTGAGGCCCAAACCACCGAAACCCTCCACCGTTGGTTTTGAGGCCCAAACCAACAAACCGGCCCATGTCCTTGCACTTGTCGAAGCCAAGTGCCAGCAACGCGATCCCGCCCGGCGATTCCAGGTCCCTCAGTCCAAGAGTCTCGATGCGTCCACCCTTTCACCGCTCCCGGTCCATTCGGCGCAGCCCGCCATCACTTGACCTTCACCTCGCCATTGGCCACTGCCACCATGCTCGACACATGCACAACACAAGCCAAGACACATGTGGAACTCGTGGCTTTCACCACCGTCAGTAGCACCCCATCCGAGATGCTAGTAGTTGAATCAATCACTCATCATCACAACCGAACCACAAGTATAAACCTTGTGTTCGCAATCTCCCCTTGATGAGTGCATTGTTCAACACCAACACACCACGGCTAAGAAAAAGAAATAGAAGAAGAAGAAAGAAAGAAAGCTTACCAAACGACCAAAAGCCAAAGAGAAGCCAAATGTGGTCATTTGAAGCAAGCACAACTTGGTCTCCAAAGACATGGGCAACGGCTCGACGTAACCAAGCAAAACATGGCTAGCCCTCAAGAAGAGGTAGAAAACGGGCTCAACACCACTAGCCAAGTAAGAAGCACTCGAAAACGGTAGATCCTCCAGAAAGAGGCAAGGCTCAACACATCTAGCAAGAAGCAATGCAAAACAACTCCCCCTGAGAAAATGCATATATGAGTGCACATAATCTTCTCTCCTTCAACCCTTGAGAACTAGTCTCTCCCTCTGAGAAGACAACCTTTTAAGACATGTCAAGTGACTCCCCCTTGACGTAAGCATATGATGTGTCAGGCATGTGTGTGTGTCAAATTTCTCCCCCTTGTTGAATAATGCACACAACAAGCCTAAAATGCAATGACATGCACAAATGCAAAAGCTTCAGATATACAACAATCAAAGTGAAAAGATGCTCTAGCCGGTAAAACAAGTGAGTAAGACATCAACAGACAAGTGCTAGCATATGCTCAAACTGATCAAATGATACGAAATATGAAGTGTAAGCAGTTTTGAGCAGATTATAAGTTCTTCAGAAAGGGGTTCACCACAAAAGATAGCACTTAGCAAATGTAAACTGGAAATCAACCTAGTGCTAGTCATGTGGAAGCAAGGTGAACTACCCTAAACCATGATCACACATCATGTCAAAGACCTCAAACTTATCAATTTTATCAGATTTTCAGAGTTGGCAGCAATTTACAAATATTGGTCAAGCATGTGTGTGCGAGAGGTTATTCGTACTGTCAAGCCTAACTTTTCAACCAAGCGGAGCCTATGTCAAAAGACAATCAGGAGCTCAAACCAATGGTTTCGGTCATCCACTACAAGGCTCAAGTTCATCCAAATATGCAATTAGAAGCAATCTCGATACCTTGATGTGGAACAATACGGACCCATCTCGATCTTTTCATTCAACTTACTTAGATTTTAGCACAAGTAAAGTATCTAAGCAAGTGTGGGACTCAAAGCATGGGACATAGTAACCAAGCATGCACAATATAGCATAAAGGGATCTCAACATCCTACACATGTTAATTACCATCTCAGGCGGTGAATATTTTTAATTTCAGCAAGTTTAAACAAGTTCACCTTAGAAAATTATGCTCAACTCATAACATGTAGCAGATGATCAATGAGAGCCTAAGCTGACAAGCACTATAAAGTACTCACAAGACATACTAACAAGAGCATAGTTTCATTTCAAGTATTATATACATGAAGCTCAAAATGCAAGTATATCATAAAATGCAATGCAAATACACTATCATACAAAGACAAATCAAAATCTAGACTACAACAGAAACTGAAACTAGTGTACAACAAACAAAGTGCTTCCCTCCTCTAAAAAGGGAAACACACACCCAGTTCTCCTCGCAAGCGAGCAAAAGTCGCTTGATCGAGGGGCTTAGTGAGAAGATCTGCAAGCTGATCCTGGATGGCTACGTGATACAACTCAATTTCGCCTTTCTCTTGGTGATCGCGAAGAAAGTGAAAGCGAACATCTATGTGCTTGGTCTTGGAGTGAAGTACTGGGTTCTTAGCAGCACTGATGGTACTAGTACTATCACATAGTAAAGGCACTCTAGAGAACTCAAGACCAAAATCACGTAGGGTGGCTATTATCCAAAGCAGTTGAGAACAACAAGCGGCAGCAGTGACATACTCAGCTTCTGTGGTGGATTGTGCAACGCTAGACTGCTTGTGGGATGACCAAGACACAAGGGACGAACCCAAAAACTGATAAGTCCTCGACGTGGACTTTCTATCTAAGCGGTAGCTAGCAAAATCAGCATCCGAATAACCGCAAAGAGAGCGAGGAAGAAGCAGAATACCAAAGTCTAAACTCGGGGGTAAACCGGAGGTACCTCATGATGCGCTTCACCGCTTGACAGTGAGATGTGCGTGGGGAAGCCTAAAAGCGTGCGCAGAGGCATACAGCAAACTGTATGTTGGATCTTGTCGCCGTCAGGTACAGCAACGATCTGATCATACTCCGGTACTCCTTCTGATCGACTGCTTCTCCATCCTCCTCGGCGTCGAGGGCCGTCATAGTCGACATGGGCGTCGAAAGAGGCTTGGCCTCGCCCATGTCAAACTTCTTCAGGACGTCCTTTGTGTACTTGCCTTGATGCACAAATGTCCCATCCCGTGTTTGCTTGATTTAAAGGCCGAGGAAGAAAGTCAACTCGTCCATCAAGCTCATCTCAAACTCCCTGCTCATGAACTCTACAAACTTGGCATTCAAAGCGTGAGAAGAGCCACCAAAGATAATATCATCCACGTATATCTGAACCAAGAGAAGGCCACTACCTTGCTTGAGGAGAAACAAAGTCTTATCTATCGATCCCATCCTAAACCCTTTCTTAAGCAAAAAGGTTTTTAGCCTATCATACCACGCTCTAGGGGCTTGCTTAAGACCATACAAAGCTTTGTGCAACTTGAAGACATGGTTAGGATACTTGGGATTTTCAAAGCCTGGGGGTTGCCTAACATACACTTCCTCCTCTATGTACCCATTCGTAAAAGCGCTCTTGACATCCATCCGAAACAACTTAAAGCCCTTAGCAAAGAAATAACGCTAACGAGAATGCGGATTGCCTCTAAGCGAGCTACAGGAGCAAAGGTTTCCTCAAAGTCTATCTCCTCTTTCTGGCAATACCCTTGAGCAACAAGTCTAGCCTTATTCCTAACAACCACCCTATCTTCACTCTGCTTGTTCTTAAACTCCCACTTTGTACCTATGGGATGACACTACGGAGGTGGAGGAACTAAGACCCGAGACTTGGTTTCTCTCAAAGTTCTCTAACTCCTCATGCATAGCATTAACCCAATCAGGATCAGATAAAGCGTGTCCAACATCTTGGGGCTCAAAAGAAGCAACAAATGCGAGAATGAGCGAAGTGAGAGATGTGATATGACTGGACCGCGTGACTCATTTGGTCAATATCGCCGAGCATCGTCTCGAGCGGGGTGGCGACATGAATGTGTCGGGAGCCTCTCTGGAAGAAGTCGCCTCCCCCTCTCAGCGGTGGTGCCTCCTCGAGGTGCAGCCGGCGCAAAGCCGAGGAAGCTGCTCGAGCGGTCCCCAAGAAGTGGAAGTAGAGGGGTGCGGACCGTGAGCTGAAGTAGTCGTCCACAGGCTTGATAGGGGCAGCCGGTGGAGTCGGCTCGAGATCACCCCAATCGGCATCGCCCTGCTCCTCCTCCCACAAAAATACTTTCACCAAGCTCTTCATCACCTGCACGCTCAAAGACAGGGGTTGTACAAGGCATAGTTTCATCGAATGTGACCTCACAGGTCTCCACAACACGGTTAGTTTCAAGGTTAAGTACTCGATAAGCTCTAGAATGTAAAGCATAACCAAGAAAGATACCGTCGGAGGACCTGGACTCAAACTTGTCTAAATTACCTTGTTTCAAGATGAAGCACTTACACCCAAACACCCTGAAATGACTCACCTTGGGTAGCCTCCCAAATCGCAACTCATAAGAAGTTTTCTTGGTAAAAGATGCGATTGGAAATATGACAAGCAGTATTGATTGCTTCGGCCCAAAACCTCCTAGGAGTCCTATGCTCATCGAGCATCGTCCTAGCCATCTCAACAAGGATCCGATTCTTGCGCTCAATAATGCCATTCTGTTGCGGAACATAAGGTGAGGAAAACTGGTGCTCTAGACCCAAAGACTTGCAAAAAGTTTTAAAATGAGTGTTTTTAAATTCTGTGCCATTGTCACTACGAATAGCTCTCATAGCATTCTTAGGGAACTCATTTCTCAATCGAAGAATCAAATCTCGAGCATGTGAAAAAGCCTCATCCTTACTCTCTATGAAAAACACCCAAGAGTATCTCGAAAAGTCATCCATAATCACTAGCACATACCACTTCCCACCTTCTGACCGAACCCGAGCTGGACCAACTGTGTCCATGTGAAGTAGCTCACCGGGTTCCTTGGTCATGATTTGATTCACAGGTGGGTGAGAAGCGGCTACCATCTTCTCATGACGACAAGGGTGGCAAACAAGATCCTTCTCAAATTTCAACTTGGGCAATCCTTGGATTAAGCCAAGTGAACTCAACCTAGCAAGAAGGTCAAAGCTCAAATGACCAAGTCTCCTATGCCACTTCCAAAGCTCAGAAGAGGATCCGGCCACCAAACAACGGGAAGAGCCAAAAGAATGAAAAAATCAGCTCGAAAGACACGGCCAAATAGGACGATCCGATAAACAAGATCTCCCTAAGAGTCAAGAACTCGAGAAAAGTCATGTTTAAAACGCACTTCAAAGCCGTCCTCAAGGAGTTGCGAAACAGAAAGCAAATTAAAATGCAAGTTCGAGACCAAAGCAACATCCTTGAGAACAAAGCTCTCGTTAATCCGAATGGTTCCACGAGAGACCACTTTACCTTTGCTATTATCCCTGAATGTGATGTACTCCTTGTGTTTCATGGGGTCGAGGCTTGAGAACCATTTAGAGCTTCCGGTCATGTGGCGCGAACATCCGAAATCAATGAGCCATGTGTTCTCCAAGCCTCCATCCTACATCAATAGAAAGACATAGGATGAGCAAATGGCACACCACTGGGGTTAGTAAACTGAGAAGGATACCAGTGATGCATCATTTACCCTGGAAAAGTGTTAGGAAAAACACCAAACATGCCATATCCCATTTGAGGAAAGCGATCACCACGAGAAGGAAAACGTGGTCCGGTAGAGCTGTGGGACACAAAAGCACCGCCACGAGGTTCATAGTCATATTGACCACGACCTGAACCCCGCCGTGCACGACCACCACGTGGTCTCGTAACCTGAGGCCTAGCACCTTGAGGCATTGCACCTCTAGGCCTAGTAGTGCACCTCTGAACAGGCAGTACATGTACACCATGGGGAGGACGGTACATGTTCCGGTTGTTCAACTCAAACTCACGCTTCTCATCTCTCGTCCTCCTAAAGCAAAACTCAACCAAGTGACCATCCCTATGATAATACTCACAATGGTACACCTCTCTTTTAGGTGTTTGGCTCACTTTCTTGTGGGTATGGTTCACTCTTGGAGGTGGCTTGGCTTTGGAAAGGGGTTCCTCAAAGATAGAAGGGAGTGTGTCAAGTGGGTTCCTTAGATGGTTCGGTTTTAGAATCCACACTTGTTTCTGGGGTGGAGCTCTTGGAGGTTCTTCAAACACTCCATCTTTGGTGGGAGGCACAAGTGGCTTAGGTGGAGTGATTTTGAGTAGCTTAGGAGTAGTGGAAGGTTTTTCACTCGGAGGCACACAACTAAACTCACCAACTTTGCCATAAAGATCATCACCCTTCCCACCTAAAGCAAAGCCTAATCCCGGTCCACCAATTCCCCTCCTGAATTGGTTGACCATCATGCCAAGTTGCGGCTCACTGCAAGACATCCAACTCAAGATGGTCCGAAGGTATGTGTTTTCCTCCTTGGTACGCACCTTGTCATGCCGGCAATTGGCAATCTCCAGCTTCAAACCCTTACAAAGAGCACACTTAGCTACACTAGTGCTATCTGAGTTGGCCTTCTCAAGCAAGGCAAGTTTGGTATTCTTCTCTGCCAACTCAGATTGTAAGTCCGAGCAAGACTTGCACGCATCCAATAAGACTGGTGAAGCACGCACACTATCAAACTCATTAACCAAATCAGCATACTTGGACTGTAGACTAGCGAGATCAGCCATGTAAACGCTACAGAACTCACACTCTGGCTCGTCAGACACTATAGGAGTATTCTTAACTTGCTCAAGCTCCTTAAGCGCTACTTCTAGCTTAGCTTTGTACTCTTTTCTATCACTAGCAGCACGCTTAAGCAACTTATCTTGACGAAGCAAAGTAGCAATCAAGTCATCAACCTCAGCGACAAGAGTATCAACGGAAGGTGATACCTTAGATGTGTCGTCGTCGTCGTCGCTGGGAGCATCGCCGTTGCCGCCCTCCACCTCGTCACCAAGTGCCATGGTGCAGAAGCCTCCATGGGTGGAGTCGGCGAAGAAGCAAAGCCCGTTCAACTTGTCCTCGACCTTCCTCTCGGACTCGTCGTCGCTCGACGAGGAGGAAGCATGCTCGTCGTCGGAGTCGAGGTCGCTGAGGGAGGCGAGGAAGGCGCACTCTTTTGCCTTGAACTTCTTCACGAACTTGCGCTTCATCGCTTCCTTGTCAAAGCCTCCCTTGGACTTGTGCTTGCCGGAGGTGTAGTCGCGCTTCTCCTTGTGCTTGTCGGAGGTGGACTTGCCGAAGGAGTGCTTGTTCCGCTTGGGACAGTTGGCGACGAAGTGATCGGGGTCGCCGCATCTATAGCATCCATCCTTCGGTCCACCCCGCCCGGCGATTCAAGCGGTTGTTGTGGAACCGCGAGAACCGGCCGATGACGAGCGACTCATCGTCTCCGAGCACGCCCAATCGCTCCTCTCCCTTCGTGATCAAGGAAGACAAGGCAAACATCGCAGAGGAGGGGTTAGCGGAAGAACTAGAGACACCGTTACCTGACACTAGCGCCATAGTCGGAGCAGAGGGGTTGTAAAGTTTGGCCTGTATCTGGTGGTCGATCTCACTAGACTTTAGCTTGCTGAAGAGCTCGTCCACGGTGAGGGTCACGTAGTTCTGCGACTCGAGAAGAGCTTGTACCTTTGAATCCCAAACCCTCCGATCAAGAGCGTATAACAACTTCAAGGCTCTCTCGTGATCGTCATAGGGCAAGTTCGGCTTGTTCGCACGTATTTTGTTGACAATGATCTGAAAGCGTGAGAACATGGAATCGATGGTCTCGCCATCAAGCTGCCGAAAACTCTCATACTCCTGCTTGTATGTGTCAAAGAGTCTGATCTTAATTTGGGGAGTCCCCCTCGTGATAGCTCTGCAGCTTCACCCAGATCTCTCTAGCAGTAGTCAAGTGTCCGACACGCTCAAACTCAGACTCAGAAAGACTCGAAAAAGGGTATTACGTGCCTTGCTATTTGCATCGTGTTGTTCTATTTGCTCTTGGCCAACACGAGCGGGAAGGACAACGTAATTAGCATCCTCACAGATCTCCCATACCCTCGCACTGAGACTCTGGAGATAAGCAGACATCCAAATCTTTCAGTACGGGTAATTGGTTCCATTGAAATGCGGCAGCTTTTCTGAACCGCGCTCCATGTCGCCTTCTAGCGGATCACAACCGATTAAGGTGGGATGATCATTAACCGGCTCGATACCAATTGAAGGACTGAAAATGGTGACCAGAGGGGGAGTGAATGGGAGCCTTAAATTTCTTTCGAAACTTTCGACCGCTGTCCCAAAATCGAACCCCAAAAGCAAAACCACAAACGAGTGGTAAAATCACGACCTAACAGGTAGGTGGATACCCTTGGAGATGTCCAAGAGGTACAGCGGATCAACCGAGAAAGATCGAAGACAAGCACTCGACGAAACTTCGAAAGGGACGCACTCGAATCCTATTGAGAAGGAAGGAGTGGTCAATCCAAAATACTCGAGTCAACTTGTGACAAGAGTACTTGATCTGGCACGTGATGCTAGAAACCCAACGCAACAAGCGGAAGTCAAATCTGAGCTCGAGCGGTCAAGAAGCGAACAAATCGACTTTTCGGTTCCTCATACAGGACCTCATACAGGGTATGAACAGGACCTCGCCAAAGCCTGAGACCAATCTTAGGAGAAAAATAGAAAATCCAAACAAACGGTGTCCAAAAATTATGAAATTTTAACCAGAGGTAGTAGACACCCTAAGGAAGCTTTCCACAGAATATGAGATCAAAACTCCAAGGTTGGAATACCGGACACGTCCGGAATTTACACCGGACACGTCTGGTATTTCCTGCACAGAGCGACTTTGGGATAAAAATCGAAAACCTAATCAAACGGTGTCCAAAAATTCTGAAATTTTAACCCTAGAAACTAGACACACAGAGGAAGGTCTCCACAAAATTTCAGCTCAAAATTATAAAGTAAAGTGTACCGGACGTGTCCGGTATTCACACCGGACGTGTCTGGTATTTGCGGACAGAACCCTGAAAATTTTGATTTCAAAGCCAAAACTCAATCAAATCAATTCGGATCAACCTGAGATTTTGCAGAGGAGTTCACAAGGTAGTTTTAAGACTACTCCATGAATATCACAACCCTAAACTCACTGCAACTTCGAAAATCGATGAAATCCAATTCAAGAGCAAGTTTTTCCCGAAAAACTTGATTCAACCCGATCTGTGGATTCGTGAGGATTTAGATGAAATCCTTCGGTGGAAAGGATCAACTCATGATCATGATCAAGTAAAAACAAGTGGTTTGCAAAGAGATAAACCACAACTCGAGAAATTAACTCAGGAACAAGTGGGGGTGAAGGGGAAAAGCGAAGAATGCGAAGAACAACAATCAAAACACGAATCAACACATCAATCTGACCCCACGAGAAAACAAGAAGGATTCAGGACTTCTTTTCCCATGAGTAAATTTGGTTCTTACACTAATTGCAAAGATTAGTGGACCTCTCTCTCACTTAGCACCTAAGAGAAGGAAACCCTAGAAAGGAAGAGGAAAAATGTAAATGGGAGAGGTGAGGGAGATGGGGCTCCCTCCACCTTACTTATTGACCGGGCTTATTTTATTTTCCAGTTTTTGCTCCTGATACAACTCTGAGCAAACCGTCTGGCCCTAGGGACATTGCGGTCCAACTCGAACCGACTCGATGCAATCTTCGATCCGATGGCCACCGCGCCTTCTCACCGGTAGCTTCGCCTCGACGCGAACTCCACGATGCCGCCACGTGCGTCCGTCCGCCTCGGGACCTCCGCCCGGGGTTTTGAGGCTCAACCAGAAAACCCAGCCAGGGTGGTTTTAAGGCCCAAACCATCGAAACCCTCCACCGTTGGTTTTGAGGCCCAAACCAACAAACCGGCCCATGTCCTTGCACTTGTCGAAGCCAAGTGCCCGGCAACACGATCCCGCCCGGCGATTCCGGGTCCTTTGGTCAAGTCTCGATGCGTCCAGCCCTTTCACGCTCGGTCCATTCGGGCGCGACCCGCCATCACTTGACCTTCACCTCGCCGTCGGCCACCGCCACCATGCTCGACACACACAACACAAGCCAAGACACATGTAGAACTCGTGGCTTTCACCACCGTCGATAGCACCCCATCCGAGATGCTAGTAGTTGAATCAATCACTCATCATCACAACTGAACCACAAGTATAAACCTTGTGTTCGCACACTGCATAGGCCAACTGATGTGGCAGCCGCAAGTGCTTTGGCCCTTCTCCAGTATGAATAACTATCGAAGGGGGAGATTAATTGGGTGTGTGTAGAAAGGGTATCATAGGCCATCACCATCGGTAGACCATCTGCGTTCTTGAACCTAAGAAGTCCAAGGTGAATCTTTGCAGGATTATGAGGACAAGTTAGCCACACTTAAAGATTGCCATCGTAAGATCGGTCGCCACAAGATCAAGGCCTCGGTATGCGGCAAAGCATTGCCCCCTTGCGTGCAAGGCCGTTGTCGTCATGAGACCGCTCTTCAATAGCGGTTGAAGGTCCTAGAGAGAAAGCCCCGCCAAGATTTTGATTGAGAAGATGTAGCGGCTCACAAAGGCGAGATGTGGCGACATGTGCAAACACACTCAAAGTTGATTTCGCCGCCTGGGTCCCAGTAGTCGATGAGTCGGGCCGGGTCCAAGAGCCATCCTAACAATGAGTGCTGGTGGAAGAGAATTAGAGGAGCGATTGACATCATGCTGCCCTTGTGGGTCGCTCATGGTATTTGAGGCGCAAGCGGTGCCGGTCAATGGAAACAGTAGAAACGATGGTGATGCAGCCCTTGTCCATGAGCAATGAATAAACTTCATTTTCAAATGCAAGAAAAGAAATAACATGCAGTGTGTGATGCGAGTCGAAGTAGTCATGACCATGCTATTGATGAGATTTGCCACCGTGCGCAAGACGGAGGCTCGGCGATCACCGATGTTCACATCAACATGCCGGCCATTTAACTTGTAAGGAACAGATGCGGATCGGTTCCACGCATATATGTTGTTTAGGTGACAAGCCAGAGAAATTGTGATTCAGAGAGATAGTAAGCTAGAAGGCAATTGTAGCATCCCACGACATCCTAGTGTTTGCACACAACAGCAACTGAAAGTGCCAATCCAAGTAACAGATTTTCAGTACCCAACATGGGCACTCCGATCACGTCATCTTCAAGAATTTAGTCTGTAGAGCTTTTCGTTTGCTTGGCCAACGAAGATTAGTACATGCATAAATGCATTAGTATATATAGAGGGCATGCTGATCAAGTACAATGTGTATAGGCTTCTGCATGATGAGGTGAGGCTGGGAGCTTGGCATGCACGTGAGTGTTCAAAAATCAGGCAACGACATGTGACTGGCTAGCTAGATGGTTGTTATTTGATCAAGATTAGAAATTTATATTTAGTATTTTTTTTCCGCGGCAATGTAGAGTTGCCCGGACATTCTGAATCATTTATCCGAGTTGAGCCCTCTCAATCTATATGTACGTGTAAATCAAAGTTGCAATTATAAATATTCAGCAAGTCTGCATTTTGCTTCCGGCAACAAGTATTCCATTTGTACACATGCAGTATAATGACGAGATGTGTGTTGAGAGGCATACTCTCCTATTTGTAGTCTAAAGTCCTCTGTGTTGGGGGAAAATTCCTGCCCCAACCTCCGCTCCGAGGTGCAGGTCCCCTAAAAAAATTCACCTGACCTCTCATATATCGTTTCTAGCTTCGTTTGTTTCTTTCAGGAAAGCGGAACCTCCGCGACCGGCATGACCGGGGAGGCGAAGGTCGTCGGTAGGGGGACGCCCCGGCAGCCACAAGCCCGAGGATGGCCGAAGGACCGAACCTCCGCCAAGAATGGACGGAGGTCCGGGACCTCCGACGGAGAGAAACCGGAATGCGAAGGTCGCCAAGGAAAGGTGTCCGGCAACCCCAAGGCGGGACGCGGCCGGAGGTCGAACCTCCGGCCGAGCCTACGGCCCATCAAGCGGGTAAGGGTGAAGGCGCGGATGCGGCCCGGCCCATGGCAAGGCAAGGGAAGATGTCCATCTTGTCCCGGGAAGAAAAATAGCGGTTAGAGCTAGGTCCGAACGCCCCCTAGGGTTTGATGGGCGGATGTGTAATAGTCTAGAGATGAACCGTCTAGGAGTCACCTATAAAGACGGGGACTCGGGGACTGTTGTAAAGGTTGTTGAAAATTTAATAAGAACATTTCTTGCTTAGGCACGTCTCAGAGAGTCATTGTGTCGATCTGTGAGGGGGGCGGGGCACTTGTGGGACCGGACTTGGGGCGGAGGTCAAGACCTCCCGGCCAAGCAAAGGAACCTCCGCTCGTGCTCAATCCCCATGTTCTTTTTAGCGTTGCTTTTCCGCAACATTGGCGCCCACCGTGGGTAGCCGGCAAAAACCCAGACATGCCACCAAGGAAAAGAAGACAACCAAAGCGCCTTCATGCGTGAGGTACCTCTCGGGGTAGGCCAAGCAGCGATGCGTAGCACCACGCTGCATCCTCCGGACACCGGAGACGAACAAGGCGGAGAGGAGGATACCACCGTCGTGCCACCCCGAGGGGGAGCCGGCTCTGACCCAAGAGCGAGAACCAACGGTACCCAACGCCGCCAGAGAATGAGCTGCAGCAAGTTCAAGCTCAACTACAAGCCTTGCAAGCGAGAAAGGGAGAGAGTAGCGGCCTTCGCCGCAAAGGCGGAAAGGGCGGCACAAACTTCCCAAGCCATCGCAGTAAGCAAGGCAACAAATGGCAATCCACGCAGCGTAAATCCAAAGCATGCTCATGACGCACCACGAGGAAGGGACGCCCGCCCATGGGTACACGGGGCCGCAACCTTCGCCACTACCCAACCGCTAGTCGGGTGCTCCCGGCCGAGGGGCTAGCTCTCCCGCCCTTTGGCGGCCCAAACACAGTGATGGACCAAAAATCCCCACATCGCCGAGGGATTACAAACAGCGGCATGGCCGATAGGCTACAAGCCAATTACGGCGCCAAAATTCAACGGCAAGACCGACCCCGGACAGTTCATCATGAGTTTTGAAGCGGCCCGGTAGCCTCCGCAGGGGGAATGACGCATTCTCGCAAAATCCTTCGTCATCGCAGGTGAGGGGATGCACTCGCTTGGTATTCTATGCTCAAGCCAAGCTCAATCTACTCATGGGAGAACCCGGCGACAAAATCATGACCAACTTCAAAGGGTTCTCAAACGAAGTCAGCGGCAAAGACATCGGACTGTTTCACCGCAAGCGGCAAAAAAGACGAGTCCCTAAAGAGAATACTACCAACGCTTTGTCCAGTTGAAGGCAAAGGCTCCTAACGTACCAGAAGAGGTAGCAATAGAAGCGGCGGTCAAAGGACTGAAGATTGGTCCGTTTGCAGCACACCTAGCCAGAGAAAAGCCTGAAACTATGGAAGCTTTGTACTCCGAGTTTGAAAAGTATCGTAAGTCGGACAACGACCTCCGCAAGAGGGTCGAAGAGCAAAATCAATATAGGCAAGCCCCAAAACACAAACAGGCAAACCTCCGACTCGGGGAGGGGCCACAAACAACGGCAGACCCCAAAACAAACAAGTAATGGGGATCGATCAACAAAGCGACCAAATCAACGTCAGGCGCACGGCAGGTGCCCCAATCTACCAAAAACCGGTAGAGGCGTAACACGAGGAAGGAATTGGAACAACAATCCCGGCAACAACGGGGAAGAAGCCATATTGTTTTTTCCACGGAGAAGACAAAGGGGCATGTCACAAAAGATTGCCCAGAGGCAAAAAAACTCGGGAGAGGATGAAGAGGAGGAAAGAAGCGGAGGCACCGTCATACCCGGCAGACCCAGGGAAGTCAACCACACCTCCGCGCCAAGCCGGCAAAACCCATCTTGCCCCGATATACTCGGCCTTAAACAAAGCAGCCCGGATACACCCCTCAACACTAGCGGCGACATATTTCCCGAGCCACCTACCGCATGGCGCTCGGCACCTTCGCCGACGCAGCTCAACGAAAAATCCCGGCCAATACGGGCTAGAGCAAACACCGACCTGACCACCCAAGGCCACCAAGCATAACCTATACGGACGGCCGACCTCAAGGCAGGTCCTATGAGGCATTGCCACCACCTCCGCCACTTCCACCCCAATGACCACAAATGCAACCAACGGCCCAAGCAAAACAAGAGCCAAACCCGGGGAAAATCAACACAACCCTCACCACCCACTACCAACCATCGGCCTGATACTACCAATCAGCGGAGGCTCAGCAATGGAGTTCCAAACCAAAAAACAAAAGAAGGACCACCTCCGCCTCGTAAACAATGTAGCAGTACAAGGCCAAGTCAGAGCAACGGAATGGTCTAGGGTGCCAATAACCTTCACCGAGCAAGATCTGAAGTTGGAAAGTTACCCCCACACTGACGCGTTGGTAATAACAGCGAACATCGCAGCATGGGAGATAAAAAGAATTCTGGTGGATTCAGGAAGCTCCCGATATATCTTTTGCAAGCACCTTCGACAAAATGCAGTTCGGCGTAAAACCAAGCGCAACCTTGAGGAACCTCACCTCGTTGGATTCGGGGGAAGAAAGATGGAGGCTCGGGGAAAAATCGCACTCCGGTATCCGCCGGAGATCACGGCAATGCTAGAACAGAATACATAACCTTCGGCGTTGTCAATCTCAACTATCCTTATAACGCCATTACGGGCGAGAGGTTTCTCTAACAAGTTTGGTGTAGCAATCCACATGGGTTACCTCCGCATGAAACTACCGGCGTTGCGCAGGGGTAATCACAGTCTATGGAAGCGAGAAAAGAAGCAAGAAACATAGAAAGAACGATACACAGTTCAAGCAGAAACGTTAATTCTGTAGCTGCAGAAGAATCAGGGAGGGGGAAACCTCCGGACATGCCCAAAGGGAAAACGAGCTTCAAAGCCGGAAGGAAAGATGAACAGACAACAAAGTCGGTGTGTTTGGAACAGTCCAAACTAGACAGGAAGATAACAATAGCCTCAAACTTGACAAACCAAGAAGAGAAAGAGCTAATGGAAGCCTTAAAAGAAAACAAAGACGCCTTCGCATGGTCTGCGGAGGACCTCCGGGGAGTGTCTAGAGATGTCATACAGCACCACCTAGACGTTAACCCGGGCATCCGGCCAAAAAAGCGTAAACAAAGAAAAAAATGTCGAAGATAGAATTATAGCGACTAAAGGCGGAGGTTCAAAGGCTCCTAGATGCGAAGGTGATTAGAGAGGTCAAGTACTCTGACTGGCTAGCGAATGTCGTGTTGGTACCTAAAAGCAATGGTAAAATGAGAATGTGCATAGATTTCACGGACCTAAACAAGGCTTGCAGAAAGGACGCATTCCAACTCCCAAGAATAGATACCTCCCTAGACAAGGCCGCAAATTGCAAAAGATTTTCCCTCCTAGATTGCTTCTCAGGATACCACCAAACTTGGCTCAATAAAGAAGACGAAGAAAAGACAAGTTTTACAACACCCTTCGGCACATACTGTTTCCTTAGAATGCCTGAAGGCTTGAAGAACGCAGGTTCAACCTTCGCGAGAATGACAGGCAAAGTCTTGGGAAACCAGTTCCAAAGGAATGTCATTGCATATGTTGACGATATCATAGTCATGAGCGAGGAAAAAAAGAAGAGCACATCAAGACTTGGCAGAAACCTTCGCCAACCTCCGCAAATGAGCAGTTTGAAGTTGAACCAGAAAAATGTGTCTTTTGCGGTAAGCCGAGGCCAAAATATTGGGATGCATAGTAGGGCGAGAAGGAATTGCAGCGAAACCAGAGAGAAAACAAGGGCAATCTTGTCCATGACAGAACCAACATCCAAAAGAGAAGTGCGAGACTTCTTTGGAAGAATTGCAAAGCATTGAGCGTATTCATATCAAAATCAGTGAGAAAAGAAGCCTACCATTCTTCAAAGCCTTTAGAACATCAGACAAAGTTGAATGGGGACAGGAACAATCTGAAGCCTTCGACAATCTCAAAGAATATCTGGCAAACACTTTGAAAGTCACAGTACCAGAACAAGATGTCACACTACTCCTCTATGTGGCGAGCATCGGACCACCTTGGTCGGTCGCAGTTTAGTCCAAGAAAGAGAAAGCGGAGGCCGAAGCAGCGGCACAAAGTATATTACGTTTACGAAGCCCTTGCGGCAGGCTAAAGCGAACTACACTCAGCGTAGCGCGGCGGGCGTAAGCCATCTTAACGGCATCAAGGAAACTCAAGCACTATTTCCAAACACATGAAATCATAGTACCTTCGTCGCAACCCGGGAGAAATTCTTAACAACAAAGGAAGCCTCCTCGAGAATAGGCAAATGGGCCACCGAGTCTGTCACAATATTGCATAGCATATGTCCCTCGAACGACCATCAAATCTCGTGCAACTGGCAGATTTTGTGGCAGATTGACACCTTCGCCGCGAAGGTCGCGAGAAAAATAACAGAGCAAAGTTGGGTCTTACTTACGGATGGGGGGCTGGGGAATCAATGGCGCCGGGGCTGCTGCGGTGTTGATATCCCCATCGGGAACCAAAATAAAATATGCAGCCCGTTTGAACTTCAAGGCAACTAACAACATAGCAGAGTATGAGGCACTCATTCTAGGTCTCAACAAGGCAAAGGCGTTGGGGATTCGGAGGCTTCCGGTCAAAAACAGATTCAATGGTTGTGGCGGGCCAAGTGGAGAAAGAATACCGGGCAAGAGAACCGAGTTAGCAAAAGTACCTCGAGCAAGCAAATACGAAGGCTAGAAAGAAAGTTCCAAGGTTTCACCCTAAGACACATCCCAAGGGGGGAAAATACAGAAGCAGATGAACTAGCGAAGGCAGCGGCAAATAACTGGAAATTGCCTGAAGGAACATTTTATGAACAAGCAGCTAAACCTGCAACCTCCGCCGCGGAAAGAACAGAAAGGCAGATTCTAGTAACATCAGAACAAGACTGGCGAGCCGAAATAATACAAATGCTCGAAGGTACATTCAACCCAGAGACAAAAGCAGATAAGGAGAGAATGAAATACTGAGGGGCAAGGTCATATGTCTTTGATAGACAAGAAGTCAGTATAAGAAAGGAGTAGTTCAACCGCTGCTCAAGTGCATATCCAAAAGGGAAGGCAGCGAAGTTGCTAAAAAAAAAAATACATGCGGAAAACACGGGTCACACATAGGACCAAGAGCCCTATCATCGAAGGCCCTAAGACAGGGATTCTATTGGCCAAGTCATGCGAAGGATGCTGAAGAGCTAGTTAGAGTATGCGAAGCTTGCCAGTTGTATTCCAACAAACAACCTTCGCCGTCGTCAGAACTCCAACCGATACCGCCAGTCTGGCCATTGCAAAGATGGGGCATGGATCTGGTAGGCCCATTGCCAGCAGCACAAGGAGGGTTCAAATTTGCGGTAGTAGCAGTGGAATACTTTACAAGATGGATAGAAGCAAAACCATTGGCATCAATAATATCAGAAGCGGTCAAAAAATTCTTCTGGCAAAATATAATATGCAGATTCGGAGTCCCGAAGATACTAACTGTCGACAACGGAAAACAGTTTGACTCAGATAAGTTCAAAGAATACTGCAAATCAATAGGCACAACACTAGCCTTGGCGTCGGTGTACTACCCGAGAATCAAAGCAGGCGGTCGAAAGAGCAAACAGAGAAATCTTCTCAGCAATCTCCAAAACATTTTTAACCTACGCAAAGGAAAATGGGCGTAAGAGCTACCAAGGGTAGTCTCGGTCACACAACACTACAGCCACCACGAGCTACAGGATACACCCCTTTCAAACTCATATGCGGGGAAGAAGCAATGGCCTTTTAAGAACTAAAACACGAGAGCCTCAGCGTGACTAGCGGTAACACAGTGGAAGAAGAATACTCGAAGGAAGGAATAGAGCAGGAAAGGCTGCGGGCCCTCGACAACATCGTAAAATATCAAGACCAAACCAAGGCTTGGAGAGAGGAATGTAACAAGAAGGCGATCGTAGACGGAGACCTAGTTCTACGGAGGAAGCCAAACGCAAATATGGCGGGCAAGTTGCAACCAAAATGGGAAGGACCCTTCATAGCTAAACAGGCGTCAAACAAAGAAGCATTCAAGTTAGAAGATAGTGAAGGTCACACCTCCACTCACACACGGAACACCGCAAACCTTAGAAAGTATTACATCTAATGTAAGAGGACTGCGCGGAAATATAAGCGAAGGTACCCAAAGACATAAGCATTTTATGTACGTAATTTTCCTTTTTTCGCCACTTGGCAACAGGGCCTGCACTCTTTTCCACACATGGGGGCTCCCTTGCGGAGGTGAGGTTTTTAACGAGGCAAAGTCTATGTAAACAACCTCACGAAAATATAAAGAGGCTCCCCCAAAAAAAAAAAAGGGGAAAAAGCACATCACGAGCAAAAAGGTCGAAAAATTTGCCAAAGAACGAGGCAGCCAACATTCGACTAAACGACATAGCGAAAAAAAAGAGGACCTACTAGGCAGAGCCGGCACGGCCAGCACGCCCAACCGGACCTCCACGGCGGACAACCGCTGGTAAAATTTGGAGATAACCTCCGCTCAAAAATCAAAACACGGAAAAAGACCCTACCGGTGGTATGGGCACCAGGCAATCAAAGGAGATAACCTCCGCTCAAAAATCAAACCTGGAAAAAGACCCAACCAGTGGTATGGGCACCAGGCAATCAAAGGAGACAACCTCCGATAAAAATAAAATCTGGAAAGAGACCCTACCAATGGCATGGGCACCAGGCAACCAAAAAAGACAAACTCCGCTACAAAATAACTCTGGGCAAAGGCCCAGCAAAACGCACGAATACCAGAAGAGCACGGGAGAATAACCTCCGCCGTAACGTAAACCAGTCTGTAAACAGGCACATGACCAAAGTAAATGCATGTGGCCAGAACAAAAGCTGACAGCAACCACCTCAACCACCGAAAACTTAATGACATTTATAAGCCAAGGCCATATATAAACCACAGATCAACAACCCCCCCCCCCGACCACTCGGAAGAAAACAGGAGGGAAAGGAGAGGATGGAAGCAGGCGTTTCCCCCAAGTACAAATACAAAGGGAAACTACGCAAAAGCTTGTAACCAGCATGGCGCAATACGCCAGGGTAGAACTAGGACCAACGGAAGAAGGGGGAAACCACGCAAAAGCTTGTAACATCCCCACGAAACCGGAGGTTCTACTTCAACAACTCCCGGGCAAACAACACCCTTTGCCGGCCCCCGGAAGATACCACGCAAAAAGTTTGTAAAGATCGAAGGGCGAGCCCAAAACTAAAAAAGAAGAACTGCGCCAACTAAACATACCTTGAGACCAAGCATGCGATCTTTGTGCGAAGGTCCCAAAGTGTGAGAAAATATGCAAAAGCGCAAGCATAGCTCCCGCACTGCGTCAAAGCGGAACAACGGGGCCAAGCATGAGTTCAACGGCTACAACTTGGTCATAAACGACCACCGAACCGGCAGGATATGGCTGACCAGAGAACATACATGGTGCAAGTAAATGTAATGTAAGGCGAAAACGCTGGAATAAAGAAAACGAGAAAACAATAGCCTACGCTAAAAGACCGTAGACTCCTCAATATAACAACGATTCACAAAACCTACAAGCGTGCAGCATCCATTACATATACCGTAAACATAAACTTACAACAACACGCACGCGAAGGTGCGAGAAACATAATACAACATTACAACGTAGCTCAACTCGAAAGCAAACTAAGGCGGGGTACTAGGCCCCGCCACGCCAAAGCCGGGACGAAAATTTGTGGGGGGGCTTCAAGCTCTTCAACGACAAACTTAAACATTTCATTTATATTGTTGTCGGGCCAGCAATCGAGCATCCACCGGCTAACATAAACTCCATCCCTCATCATTGTCAATGGAGGTACATCAAGCACTTGCGCGAGGTCCCAACAAGGCCACTGCGCAAAGGCAATTTGAAATCAAAAACAAACGACTAAGCAAAAGCTACCCCTCGAGGTCATGTCTACAAACCAAACTATGCATCAATTCTAAGTTAGAAGCTACTCGAGCCCGAGCCTAAGCATCCACCTCCGCGTCTTCACCGGCTTTCTCGGTCCAGCGCTTGGAAGACTGCGGGTGCGATGCTTTCAAAGCGCCCGCCTTCTTGGCCGCCCTCTGCGCCTCGGCACCGCCACAACAACGTAGCGGAGGTTATTAAAAACTAAAAAGAACAAAGCGCCCAATCAAAATAAAACAAACCACCGTTACCTCCGGCGTTGCGTTCCTCGACCAACGTGCGTGCATAAGTGCGGCCAAAACGGCTCCAGCAGTAGCGCATGAAATCACGCACAACACGCATGGGCATGCGGAGAGTAGACCAAGCAACCTCCTTGGGGTCCGTATATGCAGCCTTCCCCTTCAGAAGCTGGAGGTGCTCACACCCTACCTCCGTCAAGGCATTTACCAAATTCTTGGCACAAGAAACGGCCGCAAAATCAGCAATGCCGTCAACAAACTGAGGAAAGTGTGAGAGGCGAGAATGCATCCAGTCCAGCACAGCGGAGGTAGAAGGATCTTCCGGAAGAGGGGGAGCAACACCACCATAGCGGCGGATAGCGTTAGAATAGGCGCTGGCCACAGTGACGGCAACCTCCTTCGCCTCATCATCCAAGCTGTTTTGGAGCTCCTCCACTTGCTTCCTCGGCGTCGCGGCACACTGCTTCTCACTCTCCACCTCCGTGCGGAGGTTGGCATTAACATCATTGGCCTTCTTCAGCCTTTCCTCCAAAAAGGGGGAGGCGGACCGGGCATCCTCAAGATTCTTCTCGGCGACTTCAATTTGAGGTCGAGGTCCTCGGCGACTTTCTTGAGCGGGCGTAGCTCTTTTTTAAGTCGGAAGCTAAGGCTTGCTTCTCGGCCCCCAAAGTCTCAACCTCCTCCTTGAGAGCGCTCGGGGCCTCATCACGCCAAGCACTTCATGAGAACAATGAGCTTCCATAGCCTCCGCAATATGATGGCTCTGTAAAAAAAAAGAGTTTAACACATCAAAAAGTTACACACACAAAGCTAATACCAAAGCGCAAGTTTAAGGCGAACACAAACCACGCTCTGTTGTTCAAGGTTCAGGCGCAGAAGATTGAAATAGTCCAGCCCCTGTAAATACCTGCGAGTCTCCCCTGTGGGCAAACAAAAAACCTCAGGATATGAGCTAAAATGTTTGACACCAATAATCAGCACGAAGAAAAACAGCAAACCTCCAAGCTGCTTGTGCAGGCTATGGAGGGCAGAACTCCACCCACTTAAGGTTTCCATGGAGTCACCTGCGTAAGAAAAACACCAAACAGATCAAAATACGGTCACAAGCGAAAACGGCAAAAAGAATGAAAAGTAAAATGCGCCAAACCTTCGCCCGCATCAAGGAAACCTCCGAACGAAGGTCCGGTGAATGGAGAAGGCCCACGGGGAGCTTGGTCAAGGTCGATGCGAGCCATGTCAATCCCGGGAGCAGCCTCACCATCTCGAGCAAGTACTTGAGCAAGGCCCACTGAGGGACGTTAGAAGCAGCACAAGCCAAGCAAAGGACTGTCACACCCCAAAATTTCTATTTTGGGGATGTGCATAGAAAACACTAAATAAAATAAAGGATTTAATATTTTCTCTAAAATCTTCCAAGCTCTAGTTAGTTTGTTATCAAATTGTGCCGAATAAAAATGGTTTTATAAACTTTTTCTAAGTTAATTTTCCTATGGTTATTGCATTCATGCTGGTTGCATTTATTTGAGTGAAAAAGAATTTCTAAAATTTGATAAAGCCTTGCTGTTTGTTTTTTTTAATAATGTTTGGGTTTTAAAAGTCTTTGAAAATGAAATTTAAATATATTTCAAATTATGTTTAAAAAAGTGTCTAAAATATTTGCTTAAAATCTTCTTTGAAAATAAGATTAAATAGTATTTTCAAAACATATTTGAAAATGGATTCTAAATTTATTTTATTTGAAACCGACTTCAAAATATATTATTTTAAGGTTTCTTCAAATAAATTATGGTTTGCAAAATGAGTTTTAAAAAGGCTTCCAAATATAATTAAAATCTATTTTGCTTAAACCTAGAAAATGTCAAAACTTATCTTGGACCGACATCCACCTAAACTCTAGTCCAACTCAACCGAAGTCCAGCTCCGGCCAAGCAACCCATGATGCTCCTCCTCTTTCCCTCTCCATCTATAATAATCCCTTCTTGTGCATCTCGTCGGAGTGCCAACCTAACCGAGCTCCATCATGGAAAGCCCCCCTCCTATACAATCGACGCATGCCACATCACTAATCCAACACCATATTTCTTAAATTATAGTCAAACTCTTTAAACCTTGTTTGACTAAAATCCTTTTGGCCTCATGCCAAATCTTTGCTCATCTTTATCCATCGCATATTCTCACCACGCGATCACTCTGGAGTCTTGGACAAAATAGTCACCGTCTCTTTTGTAAACTCAATATCCTTTTCCTCTTTTCCCATATTTCTTTTATCTATATACGTAATCATTCATTCGCACGTCATAATCATTTGGACATGAAAACAAACAGGCCTACACACGTTCTTCTAGCAAGCAAGCTCAATTTCTCCTTTTTCTTCTATTCTTTATCTTTTCTATATCATACAGTCACTTTCTCTTTATTCATGGCCACAAAAATGCATCACGTCAAACATACACAAGCAGGCAACAGCTATCCTCTCTTTTTCAATAATCACCGTGGGTGGCATGCATGCATATATGTCCGAACCACTACAAATCATCTATGTACGTAACTAGCTAGTCCATCTCACAGCAAACTACTAGCTTGCCTCATTGCTTAGGCCATAATGGTCTACCGTTTCCACACAGTGAAACTCCACCCACGTGCCCACTATCATGCATGCTTGCATAATTGAATTGTCCACTTAACCCTCCCTCAAATCCCATGCAAATTAAACAGCTCCACCGCCTAACTCCTGCCATGCTCGTTAACGTTGCTGCTTCATTTCTATCAATGCTTTCTCTCTGCTGCAAGTTACGACCAACAGTTAGCCCATGCAAAAGTGCACATCCGGCCATGAAGCAATGATGCTGCCACCACTGTGTAACAACTGATTGCCCACTTATATCTCATTCAATTCAAATCCCACCAACAGTCCATAAACTCGAGCTCCTCCATTCACCGTGATTGTCTCCACTGGCCGACTGCTAAGCTACTTCTCTTCACCTATAAATAGCAGACACCTCAATGATGCTTTGAGCCCTTGAAACACCTCCAAACCATCTCACGTGGCTACCTTGTGCTACTCGCATAGCCTACCGGCTCCGGCCTTTCGCTATCACAACTCTTCTCCGGCGTTGGTTTATCGGGCAGAGGGATAGATCGTCCCGCTGCTCTCCTTGATGCTGATCCAAGTCCGGCAAGGGCTCCACTAAGCCAATGTGACCTTCGTCGCCGCCGAGTTGCAGCTTCTACCAGTTTGCCATCATTCTCTACAGCGCCTACTTGCAACCGCGTCTCCAACAATCACCGGCGTGCATCATCGCCTCCTACTCTCGTCGACATACTGTTGTGATAATCTCGTGTATCGCCGTTCCTCGTTGATGCCGTCAACCATCATACGTTGGTGAGAAGTTAAACACCATGTCATTATTCTTTTCTATTTTTGCAAGAAACCAGATCAACACCTCTCGTTGTGGTGCCTTTATATATTCTATCAGTGATCAACACCAGTGGATACGTGCTGCATAATTGGTCCGAAACCAATCACCTGTGAACTGTGAAATAGTACAAACTTTCCGTCAACTAAATTCCAGTGCCATCCAGACCTCATTGATGCCTAGCTTCCTATTCTAGTACAGTCTTGCTTTATTCCAATTCTAATCTATTTTATATAATCTTTTGTTTCTATAAAATGCCACTTTTTGGAAGACTAGCAGAGGCTTCTTGATGAGAACGCGTTAGCTTGATGATGCCAGCACAACATCAGTACTGATGTCATATAACTGTTTCTTCTCCAACCAACAGCTATAATTCCAAAATTCCTACGTATATCCATTTAGCAATCTAGCTCATGTGTTCTTTTTATTATCTACATCACAGTCATCTTTCTTGCTAGCCCTTAATAAATCTTAACTCCACTTTGTGATTTAAACTTACTGTTCCAAAAGTATTTAGTGTATTTAAAATGTCAATTTTATGATTTAAGCTCATAAAACTTCAAAAGCTTGTAATTTATATCATAGTTTAGTTTTTCGTTTTTTTTTTTGCGCTCATGCGATCGTAGGATCACGCCTCCGCATTAGAATCGCTTTTATCTCCTTTTTTTAATACTTTGGTGTATTGTTTTTAGGATTATCCTTAGGTATTGTTTGTACCATTTGATGCTATCGATAGAAGGAGCTACGCGAGGATCATCCGAAGGAAATGATGGAACGGTTTGAGCGAATAAATAGAAGGCAAGTGTAACATGAGTACCCTTGCTACCTAAGAACCAATTAATCATATTTCATATGCATGTGTCTAATATGATGAACCCCTAAGGACTTTACCTAGTACTTTTGTACCCCTGTTCCTTGATACCACGGGTTAATGTATATGGGTAGCTTTGCTTAGCTTGCAATCACCTATCTTTATAATGTTAATTTTGATTAATGATGACTTATGGAATCGATGGTTAAGATGGTGCTCTTTGGTAACATGGACATAAGGGGGCTAGAGCATTGGGCCTCTTTGGGTGCTCTAGTCTGCTCTCCATAAGGACTCAATCTTAAAGCGGCCACCCAGGACATCCGTACAACCATGAGGACTATATGGCTCTGGTCTTGGCTAAGTAACTAGATTTCTCTAGCTTGTTAGTGGTTACCGAAAGGCGCAAGAGGGGGGCCTAGGTTGCAGAATGGCTTCTTGCCCTGTCAAGATGTGTTGCTGGGCTGCGGTCATGAGTGCACCAGTCTTGAAGGGGGGCTCCATTCGCCTAGCTGCTGAAACCTCACGGCTACTAACTTGTTAGGGTGTCTTTGGAAAGGCCTCGTAGTGAACCCTGCCGACTTACCTTGGAAGTGAGTCGAGAGGCTGATCACCTCGGGCATATGGGTAACACGACTCATGGTGAAAGTGTACAACCTCTGCAGAGTGTAAAACTGATATATCAGCCGAGCTCACGGACACGAGCGGCCTGGATCCTTTTCGAGATAGATGGTTCGATGGATGGTGTTGGTGATGTTTAATCTTGATGATGATACTTAATTATATTCACTTGGGGTGCTAAGCATAACCTAGAAACTCAGGTCTAATAAATAAAATATGACCAAAGAAAAGTGCTTACTGCAGTTCAACCGTGTCTAGCCTTTTGAGCCTTGCATCCCCTCATGTTATGCTTGTCGAGCATGGTGCGCCGACGCTTGCTTTACAATCAACAAAATCCCGGATGGGTACCGGATGGCGTTTCAAGTGAGGTGTTTCTTTTTGAGTTTCAAGGGTGCTAGGCGAGTTTTCCCCCAGTCAACCGTCCTCGTGGAGTATGGAGACCCAAAGATAGAAGATTAAGGATAGTTCCGCTATGCTCGTAATAGATGTAAGCTTTGTTGTAAATATGTTTCGATATATAATAAAGCATTGTCTTTGATAATCTCTATTTTTGTTGCTATATGTGTTGTGTTGACATCCTGGGCACACATATAGTTAGCGCTCGGTATTCTTTGGAAAACCGGGTGTGACAAAATGGTATCAGAGCAGTGTTGACTGTAGGACGCTCACCTATTTAGAAATGGTCGTCTTTACAAACTTATTTTAGTGAAAACTAATCTTGACTTCCACCCCCTCTTGATGATTTGAGAAAAATGAAAATGCTCTTTACCAAAAACCCCTCGTTTCTTCAAAGTTCATGAAAATGCTTGTGAAGTTGAAGATCCTACATCAACAAGAGGCATCCCCGTGGAAGACTAAAGATCAAGCTCTTCTAACCTAAGCCTTCTTTTAGGAAGTTTCTACCTGAGTGCTTTTTACGTTAGTAACGATGCTAAGGTATGTGATAGTGTGTTTTCATAAGGACCTATTATGTTAGTGTGCCCTAGAATGATTGATTGTTTTGTTATTGTGTTCTTGTTTGTTTTGCCTCTTTGTAATGCGTGCCTCTTTCCTGAATCTCGGGACGAGATTCTGTTGTTAAGGGGTAGTTTGTCACACCCCAAAATTTCTATTTTGGGGATGTGCATAGAAAACACTAAATAAAATAAAGGATTTAATATTTTCTCTAAAATCTTCCAAGCTCTAGTTAGTTTGTTATCAAATTGTGCCGAATAAAAATGGTTTTATAAACTTTTTCTAAGTTAATTTTCCTATGGTTATTGCATTCATGCTGGTTGCATTTATTTGAGAGAAAAAGAATTTCTAAAATTTGATAAAGCCTTGCTGTTTGTTTTTTTAATAATGTTTGGGTTTTTAAAAGTCTTTGAAAATGAAATTTAAATATATTTCAAATTATGTTTAAAAAAGTGTCTAAAATATTTGCTTAAAATCTTCTTTGAAAATAAGATTAAATAGTATTTTCAAAACATATTTGAAAATGGATTCTAAATTTATTTTATTTGAAACTGACTTCAAAATATATTATTTTAAGGTTTCTTCAAATAAATTATGGTTTGCAAAATGAGTTTTAAAAAGGCTTCCAAATATAATTAAAATCTATTTTGCTTAAACCTAGAAAATGTCAAAACTTATCTTGGACCGACATCCACCTAAACTCTAGTCCAACTCAACCGAAGTCCAGCTCCAGCAAGCAACCCATGATGCTCCTCCTCTTTCCCTCTCCATCTATAATAATCCCTTCTTGTGCATCTCGTCGGAGTGCCAACCTAACCGAGCTCCATCATGGAAAGCCCCCCTCCTATACAATCGACGCATGCCACATCACTAATCCAACACCATATTTCTTAAATTATAGTCAAACTCTTTAAACCTTGTTTGACTAAAATCCTTTTGGCCTCATGCCAAATCTTTGCTCATCTTTATCCATCGCATATTCTCACCACGCGATCACTCTGGAGTCTTGGACAAAATAGTCATCGTCTCTTTTGTAAACTCAATATCCTTTTCCTCTTTTCCCATATTTCTTTTATCTATATACGTAATCATTCATTCGCACGTCATAATCATTTGGACATGAAAACAAACAGGCCTACACACGTTCTTCTAGCAAGCAAGCTCAATTTCTCCTTTTTCTTCTATTCTTTATCTTTTCTATATCATACAGTCACTTTCTCTTTATTCATGGCCACAAAAATGCATCACGTCAAACATACACAAGCAGGCAACAGCTATCCTCTCTTTTTTCAATAATCACCGTGGGTGGCATGCATGCATATATGTCCGAACCACTACAAATCATCTATGTACGTAACTAGCTAGTCCATCTCACAGCAAACTACTAGCTTGCCTCATTGCTTAGGCCATAATGGTCTACCGTTTCCACACAGTGAAACTCCACCCACGTGCCCACTATCATGCATGCTTGCATAATTGAATTGTCCACTTAACCCTCCCTCAAATCCCATGCAAATTAAACAGCTCCACCGCCTAACTCCTGCCATGCTCGTTAACGTTGCTGCTTCATTTCTATCAATGCTTTCTCTCTGCTGCAAGTTACGACCAACAGTTAGCCCATGCAAAAGTGCACATCCGGCCATGAAGCAATGATGCTGCCACCACTGTGTAACAACTGATTGCCCACTTATATCTCATTCAATTCAAATCCCACCAACAGTCCATAAACTCGAGCTCCTCCATTCACCGTGATTGTCTCCACTGGCCGACTGCTAAGCTACTTCTCTTCACCTATAAATAGCAGACACCTCAATGATGCTTTGAGCCCTTGAAACACCTCCAAACCATCTCACGTGGCTACCTTGTGCTACTCGCATAGCCTGCCGGCTCCGGCCTTTCGCTATCACAACTCTTCTCCGGCGTTGGTTTATCGGGCAGAGGGATAGATCGTCCCGCTGCTCTCCTTGATGCTGATCCAAGTCCGGCAAGGGCTCCACTAAGCCAATGTGACCTTCGTCGCCGCCGAGTTGCAGCTTCTACCAGTTTGCCATCATTCTCTACAGCGCCTACTTGCAACCGCGTCTCCAACAATCACCGGCGTGCATCATCGCCTCCTACTCTCGTCGACATACTGTTGTGATAATCTCGTGTATCGCCGTTCCTCGTTGATGCCGTCAACCATCATACGTTGGTGAGAAGTTAAACACCATGTCATTATTCTTTTCTATTTTTTTGCAAGAAACCAGATCAACACCTCTCGTTGTGGTGCCTTTATAGATTCTATCAGTGATCAACACCAGTGGATACGTGCTGCATAATTGGTCCGAAACCAATCACCTGTGAACTGTGAAATAGTACAAACTTTCCGTCAACTAAATTCCAGTGCCATCCAGACCTCATTGATGCCTAGCTTCCTATTCTAGTACAGTCTTTCTTTATTCCAATTCTAATCTATTTTATATAATCTTTTGTTTCTATAAAATGCCACTTTTGGAAGACTAGCAGAGGCTTCTTGATGAGAACGCGTTAGCTTGATGATGCCAGCACAACATCAGTACTGATGTCATATAACTGTTTCTTCTCCAACCAACAGCTATAATTCCAAAATTCCTACGTATATCCATTTAGCAATCTAGCTCATGTGTTCTTTTTATTATCTACATCACAGTCATCTTTCTTGCTAGCCCTTAATAAATCTTAACTCCACTTTGTGATTTAAACTTACTGTTCCAAAAGTATTTAGTGTATTTAAAATGTCAATTTTATGATTTAAGCTCATAAAACTTCAAAAGCTTGTAATTTATATCATAGTTTAGTTTTCGTTTGTTTTTGCGCTCATGCGATCGTAGGATCACGCCTCCGCATTAGAATCGCTTTTATCTCCTTTTTTTAATACTTTGGTGTATTGTTTTTAGGATTATCCTTAGGTATTGTTTGTACCATTTGATGCTATCGATAGAAGGAGCTACGCGAGGATCATCCAGAAGGAAATGATGGAACGGTTTGAGCGAATAAATGGAAGGCAAGTGTAACATGAGTACCCTTGCTACCTAAGAACCAATTAATCATATTTCATATGCATGTGTCTAATATGATGAACCCCTAAGGACTTTACCTAGTACTTTTTGTACCCCTGTTCCTTGATACCCTGGGTTAATGTATATGGGTAGCTTTGCTTAGCTTGCAATCACCTATCTTTATAATGTTAATTTTGATTAATGATGACTTATGGAATCGATGGTTAAGATGGTGCTCTTTGGTAACATGGACATAAGGGGGCTAGAGCATTGGGCCTCTTTGGGTGCTCTAGTCTGCTCTCCATAAGGACTCAATCTTAAAGCGGCCACCCAGGACATCCGTACAACCATGAGGACTATATGGCTCTGGTCTTGGCTAAGTAACTAGATTTCTCTAGCTTGTTAGTGGTTACCGAAAGGCGCAAGAGGGGGGCCTAGGTTGCAGAATGGCTTCTTGCCTGTCAAGATGTGTTGCTGGGCTGCGGTCATGAGTGCACCAGTCTTGAAGGGGGGCTCCATTCGCCTAGCTGCTGAAACCTCACGGCTACTAACTTGTTAGGGTGTCTTTGGAAAGGCCTCGTAGTGAACCCTGCCGACTTACCTTGGAAGTGAGTCGAGAGGCCGATCACCTCGGGCATATGGGTAACACGACTCATGGTGAAAGTGTACAACCTCTGCAGAGTGTAAAACTGATATATCAGCCGAGCTCACGGACACGAGCGGCCTGGATCCTTTTCGAGATAGATGGTTCGATGGATGGTGTTGGTGATGTTTAATCTTGATGATGATACTTAATTATATTCACTTGGGGTGCTAAGCATAACCTAGAAACTCAGGTCTAATAAATAAAATATGACCAAAGAAAAGTGCTTACTGCAGTTCAACCGTGTCTAGCCTTTTGAGCCTTGCATCCCCTCATGTTATGCTTGTCGAGCATGGTCTTGTGGACGCTTGCTTTACAATCAACAAAATCCCGGATGGGTACCGGATGGCGTTTCAAGTGAGGTGTTTCCCGAGAGATGTTTCAAGATGCTAGGCGAGTTTTCCCCAAATCAACCGTCCCTCGTGGAGTATGGAGACCCAAAGATAGAAGATTAAGGATAGTTCCGCTATGCTCTGTAATAGATGTAAGCTTTGTTGTAAATATGTTTCGATATATAATAAAGCATTGTCTTTGATAATCTCCATTTTTGTTGCTATATGTGTTGTGTTGACATCCTGGGCACACATATAGTTAGCGCTCGGTATTCTTTGGAAAACCGGGTGTGACAAGGACAAGAGCGGCGGGCACTTACAGAGAGCAGCTCTCCCGCCTCGGCGCTTGGCGCGGAAGCCTCCGAGGCAGGTTGACCAACAGGATCAACGTGAACTTTCGGAGCCGGCGCTGCAACCTCTAGAACTGGAAGACCAGAGGGAGGCTCACCTGAACCAGGAGCCTCCGCAAGAGGCGGTGTGGGTTGGCGGCAGAGAACCTCCGCCCCTCCTCCGGTGCCAACGACGGCATGAACCGAAGCCTCCGAATCATCGGAGCAGGCGCCAAAAACGCTAGCAAAGGGGGGAATGGAGGCTGATGCCCCAGTAGCCTCAACAGGTGCCCTCTTGGCGGGGGCATGCTCCACCACAGGCAAGGAAGCCCGCACCGTGGCCTCCGCTTCAACGTCCCGACCTCCGCGGGCCAGGGAAGTAGCGGCAGACGCAGAAGAGCTACCGGAGGCAGCATCACCAGCAGACACGTCTGCGGGCTCTAAACCTCCACCACGCCATGACGTAAGAGCGTGTCCTCTTCCCACGACCCGCACCGGCCCCGGAAGAAGCTCCACGGCGCTTACGACCCGCGAGCTTGGGGACGTCACCCGATCCCACCTCCGCGCCGAAGAAGAAGAGCAAAGCAGCAGCTTCCTTCTCGCGAATAGAAGCAACCAACTTCCCAGGCACAGGGTGATCGCCATACGTCACGCCCATCTCCTCAAAGACACGGTTCAGACGAGGCATGTTGCCAGCCTCCGCACGACGGGCAAGATACTCCTTATCCGAAATCTCCCCAAGAATTTCTTGGGCCTTCGCTTCAACCTCACGAACGAAGGCCTCGTCTGTTTTATCCTCCGGACGAACCACTCCAAAGCGAGGAAAAGGCACACCACCAGCATCACCAAAAACAGGAAGCTGCACGTTCTCCAAACGAAACGAGAGCCTGTTCTTCGCCAGCGGCCAGCAGTCGGCAGCGACCATCTCCTCCACCAAATCACGACCTCCGGAGTAACGGCAGGCCAGAGCGAAGGCCCGGTTGCACGCAGTCCGAGCAGCAGTTGGCTTAGTAGGGGGCGCGATGGAGTAGCGCGGCTCCAGCTGAGTCATCACAGAAGCGAAGGGATAGCGGGTCACCTTCTTGCCGTCAGCCTCCTCACTGGTATAGCCGGGGGTCCTCACGTAGAACCAATGCAAGGTCCAATCCTTGTCCCATTTGTTCTTCTGGCAGTATGAAAGCTCCAGCCTCGGTTCGGCCTGCTTTCGCTTAGGGAAGAATGAACAGCTACCGTATTGGCAAACAGCGCCGTCCAACTTCTTGTGTTGCTTCTGCAGCTCGTAGTATTGGCAAAAGCTGTCAATGTCCGGCGGAGCCCCGTAAGACTCACAAGCCCATGCAAACTTGCTAAGGGCAGCAATTCCATTGGGGGGTGAGCTGATGTATCTGTACATTAAACTCGTCTAGAACATCCCTCAAAAATCTGCGAGGAACGAAGCGAAGGCCGCAAGTGAAGAAGTCACGGAACACCACCGCGTAATCCTTACCGGGCGGCTCAGGGACGACTTCCCATCCAGGGAGCACCGCCTTGTCCTTCTCGAACCAGCCTTCGGTCACCATGTGGTCCAGCATCATCTTGTTGACGACGCTACGACCAATCTCGTAAGTGATGTTCTCATTCTTGCCAGCCATCTCCAGAGAGGGACTCGGAGGTACCAAATCAACAAGCGAAGCCTCGACGTCGAAAAGAGTTTCTTCAAAGTCCCGGGCCTTCGTGACTTTGTCTACCATGCAATCTTCAAAACAGCGAGACCACCCACTGGCTCTAACGCAAAGCAAGCGGGAGTAAGGACCCGAGAACGAGGCCCTAAGAGGAGGCGGAGGAAGCTCGGAAGCCACAGCTGTAGTGGAAGCGAAGGCAGGCAAGCCTGTAGTACGGCATGTATGGCCCGCGCCCCCTTTATATAGGCGCTGGGGGGGGGGCCTCCGAAGGGTGGAAGACAAACCGTCAAATCAAGTCACGTCGCACGACGCACCAACCAACAGGTGACACGTGGGCGGCGCGCGGAATACCAAAGGGGGGAAGGGGGACCTCCGTCGCAGGAGCGGGAGGCTGAAGAGAACGTTGGCCCACCTGCGCTAGCCCAAGTGCTCTAGGGGGAAATGTTGGGGGAAAATTCCTGCCCCAACCTCCGCTCCGAGGCGCAGGTCCCCTAAAAAAATTCACCTGACCTCTCATATATCGTTTCTAGCTTCGTTTGTTTCTTTCAGGAAAGAGGAACCTCCGCGCTGGCATGACCAGGAGGCGAAGGTCGTCGGTAGGGGACGCCCGGCGGCCACAAGCCCCGAGGATGGCCGAAGGACCGAACCTCCGCCAAGAATGGACGGAGGTCCGGACCTCCGACGGAGAGAAACCGGAAGGCGAAGGTCGCCAAGGAAAGGTGTCCAGCAACCCCAAGAGCGGGACGCGGCCGGAGGTCCGAACCTCCGGCCGAGCCTACGGCCCATCAAGCGGGTAAGGGTGAAGGCGCGGATGCGGCCCGGCCCATGGCAAGGCAAGGGAAGATGTCCATGCTGCCCCTGGGAAGAAAAATAGCGGTTAGAGCTAGGTCCGAACTGCCCCTAGGGTTTGATGGGCAGATGTGTAATAGTCTAGAGATGAACCGTCTAGGAGTCACCTATAAAGACGGGGACTCAGGACTGTTGTAAAGGTTGTTGAAAATTTAATAAGAACATTTACTGCTCAGGCACAGTCTCCGAGAGTCATTGTCTGTTCCTGTGAGGGGAGCAGGGCACTTGTGGGACCCGGACTTGGGCGGAGGTCAAGACCTCCGGCCAAGCAAGGAACCTCCGCTCGTACTCCAATCCCCATGTTCTTTTAGCGTTGCTTTTCCCGCAACACTCTGAAATGTGTCACCCATGTATTATGTGAAGATTTGACATGTTTAATTTAAACACTGTTGAGCTTCAACGATGGCTAGCTCCCATGTTCTTTTGTAAGTGTTTTAGTTGTAAATATGCAGAGGCCCTGTAATAGGCAAATCAAGCACAGCGGCCCGGCAGTCTATCAAGAAATTGCATTGTGAAGTTTGTGACTCTCCGGTGGCTCGGTTTGGTAGTAAAAAAAGCCCTAAGTCCTGTTGATTAGGCAGTAAATAATGAACAAGCCATATCATGCAAGAATGTGTACACGGGCAACCATGACACTAATAGACATGCATGTGTATGTAAGTCAGCACGTGTAATCCAAATCAAAATGAACAAGCCAACGTTGGCGTCTAGCAGCTGTTTGCTTGGCGTTACTCTATGCGCCTCCCTCCCCCACACCCCCGCCCGCGTGAATCGCTATTGTGGCAGTGCAACATATGGTCAATTCCTTGCATTGTTGGCTATTGACATGATCAGTGTCCAATATGAGTGGAGCCTCATCATTATAGTCTCTTAAATAATCAACCTCGAGGCCGAGCACACATATGTCCTGACCGACAAGGCTGGACATATTTATCTTCTTGACGACGAGGCTTGGAGATCATCATGTATTCATGTTCCTGCTACCGACAAGACTAGAAATATCCAGTCTAGACCGACGAGGCTAGACTCTATTTTTGTTCGTGACCGACGAGGCCGAATATACACTTGAGACTTCATCGTGAATTCCATGACTGACGAGGGCGGATATTTGTCACTAAAGATTGACGAGGCTTTAGGTATATTCATATGGCTATTCTTGTTGCCAAAATTATACTTGGATAATATTTATGCAGAATTTGAGACAACGACCATTTGCACAGCTTATTCGGAGGTTTTCTACGGTCCAACACTATGGATGTAATTAACCGGCGGCTTCACGAGGCCACGGAACCAAGAATTACATGTCGACCTGATGGTCAAATGTATTAGGCACAATATGATGTAAATCTTGTGGGAACATGTACTTTGTAATTCTCCAAAGAATTAATAAAGATCCGAGTTCTCTGAATTTTGTTGTCTCTTTTACTTATTTGTATACTTGTGTATACTGGCACCATCCGTGCATATTATTTATTTACCTATGCTTTAGGACCTATCTCCCTAGTTGGGAGCGGTTTCCTTTGGTGAAACAACAAGTACATGCAAAAGTAGTCCTTTAATGTCATGTGATTTGATTTTTCTTATTAAGCTCGAAACCCAGATGTTTCAAAAACGGTTCAAATTACCGTCTTATTCCGGTTAGATGTGATTTTTACTATCATTTTATCTTCTTTTAGTTTAAAAAATCCATTAATACCTAATAAGATTTTCAAACCACAAAAAATGTCTCTCTAAGTTTCTAAAAATTTCATGAAAATCATAGATATATATTAGGACACAAAAAGTCCAAACAAAATATTAAAGACCACATGAAAGGATCTCTAAAGGCTTAAAAAAAGATTTAGCTTTAAAATTGGGAAAAGTATCTAGAAAATTACTGACACAATCTAATTGATGTTCATACATGTTTTCAATACTTTTTCGCACTACTGCATAATATACGACCAACATGAATACATTAAGCCTTAAATATATGTTGCATTCTTGCTTGCTGTATTTCATATTTTTGTTGTTCAAGATTTCAAATACATTTAGACATCAAACGGAATTTTGTGAGAATTTTCTAGACTTTTTGGGATTTTTTTTCTGTTTCCCTAGAGCTAAATCCTATTTCCTAAAGCTTCTAAAGATAGGTTTAGGACCTCTAATAATATTTTATTGGGTTTTTCATGTACTAATCTATCTCTAGATTTTTTATCAATATTAGAAGTTTACAAACATTTTTATGGTTTATAAACCTCATCTAAAAAAATTTAAAACATCACAGTAGATGTTAAATATCTAGATTTTGCAGAGTGTGGAGTAAATTTTTTTTTTTGTATCATTCGGTAACAAAGTATAAAAAACATACAGTAGATGTTAAATATCTAGATTTTGCTAGGTGTGCAGCAGATTTTTTTTTTATATAGCGTCTAATGAAAAAAAATTAAAACATCACAGTAGATGTTAAAATTTATAGATTTTGCGCAGAGTTTTTTGGTATCATTTGGTAACAAAGTTTTAACAAATATAATAGTAGATGTTAAATATCTAGACTTTGCAAAGTATGGAGTAGGTTTTTGTATCACTTGGTAAGAAAGTATAAAAAATATAATAAAATCGACTCCGCTGGGGATAAAATATAGTAGATGATAAATATCCAGATATTACAAAGTGTGGAGTAAATTTTTTGGGTATTACTAGTTGGTAAGAAAATATACAAAATATAACATAGTCAACTCCATTGGCCCACGAAATTGGGCCACAAAGTCTTTGTTGTTACGATTACATTGTTTAGATACAAGTTGAGTCTATTCATCCATGAACCATCCATCCATTATTCCGAAATCAACAACACACTCAGAATCCCGAAACTGAGAACCTGAAACGACCTGTAATCAGAGGCTCGCAGGCGTCGTCGGAGCATCTCCAACGACGAAGTCCAGGACCATCACCTGGTCCAGCAGCGGCCTGACTGCGGCCTTGGCCTCCTCGACCTTGCCGTCCCCCTCCACGGCGTCTAGCTCCTCCACGCTGTCGAACACGGCCACCATCCCGAACTGGTACCCCTTGGCCCGCTGGGGAGAAGTTCTCCCGAAGCTCACCTTGGCGCCCCCGGCGGCCTGGGTCGCGGCGGCCACCTTCTCCACGAGCTGGTCGACCTCCACCCCTTCCTTCACCTTCGCCAGCGTGAGGCGCACGGCGCTGCCGGGGTTCACGGGGGACGGGAGCGGCGCGGCGTTGCACTACTACAGAACAGGCCTGTAGTCCCGGTGCTCAAGGGCCTTTAGTCCCGGACGCTGAGCCGGGACTAAGGTTTCGGGACTAAATGTCCCACCTTTAGTCCCGGTTCCGCTGCCGGGACTAAAGGTTCATTTTAGTCCCGGTTGGTAACACCAACGGGACTAAAGGTCAGCCAGGTGCGCCATCTGGTCGCATTTTAGTCCCGGTTGGTGTTACCAAGGGACTAAAGAGTTTTTTTTTTTTCTTTTCTTTTTCCTTTGCTTTTTCCTTTTCTTTTCTTTTTGGTTTTCCCTTTTCGGTTTATAATTGTATTATTATTATTTTCGAATGCATATTGTTCGCTGCTTGTTTATGTAGACGCTGTACCTATAATTTATAATTTAGATCATTGCCGGTAAATAAATTACATAATACTATTTATATATTATACATATCTATAGATCTATGATATAAAATTTACATGTCTCCGTCACGGATAAAGTATTTACAACTTAATTGTTCTCCGTCACTCAAGCATCATACAAATGATCATCATGGTTTGGTTTGAGTGGCTCGTCAGGGTTGAAGAAGTACTCGCCGGCCGGATTTAGGACTTGGTCGTTAAGAAATCCCGCGAGTGTCTCCTGAATTGCTTTTAGGCGGACTTCAGTCAACACCTTCTCCCTCAACCACGTGTCCTATAGTAATCATTAAAGAAAAAGTTATAGGTATGTATAAGATTTATTAAATAGCAACAAATAATTGAAATAAACTTATTATATATACATGTTACATACTTTTGCGTGCTCAAGATTTGATCTTTTTTCATAGACATTTAGAAATTCGCAGACATAGTATCCGCATAAATTTTTGCCCTGTGGCTGCCGTAGAATCCACTGATGTAGGATAGGCTTCGAAAGTGGCGCTTTTAAATCTGGACGGTGTTTCTGCACGAACCAAGCCCAAACCCTAGCAATAAAACGATCATTATTAAATATCTATTATAGAGTTAAAGAGCTGAAAGTAATATTTAGATATCGAAGTTACCCTTGGATAATATCTATCATTTCTTGGTAAAGGTCCAGTGGTTTTCTCAACGAGTCATAGATTATCAAATGAGATTGCCACATGTCAATCACAATTAGTATCCAATGAAAGTTGCATTTGTGTGTAGGCAAAATAATTATTTATCTTCACACCGATCTCATCAATTGGGTTAATAGAATGTACGCATAATACGATAATGATACTTACTTAAAGTTATAGGGAAAGAGTATATATCTTTTATCCTTTTGATTGATCAAGTATCTCCGTAGATTTCTCTCCGTTTGAGCTCTCCATATGGCATACGGAGTCTTGGGGTCTTTGAATACACAATAAGGATCTACAAATCCAACCTCCTTATCATTTCTAGCTCGAGGTCCCTCATCATGTGTCTCGCATATGTATAGCCGGTTTACGTAATTAGTTATACATATACATGATAAGTTCTGATGACATTATTAAAAAGAAAGAATCACTTACGTACGAAGCGGTGATTAGAGCCTTGTCCAGAGCGTCCATGTGGCATAGCTGGTGTAGCTCATTAAATTGAACATAAATAATATCATCACCACGGAAGTAATGATGGTTTCTAATTCGGACGCAAATATAGTCATCTGCACTTCTGCCACACGCATCGAGGTACCACTTGTTTAGCAAGTACATCTGCGTGCCAAGTTTGTCGAGGGGCGCTAGGTGGTTGCAATGACTCTTGCCATATTCATATGTCTTTCGATAATGATCAATTTCTTTTGCACTTTCAATTGCTGCCCCAGCTATCATTTGGGATAAGGTAAGACCAGTGTCCTCAAAAAAGTTTCAAGATCATCATAGTGCAAATCGGAGGTATCTCTGGCTGGTCTAGCACGTCAATGTTTGAACCATATTCATTTGCAATGACTAGCGGGGGCACCGATTGCTTTGATTGTTCCCCCCGAGCCGTGCTACATCCTTGCGTGCTCTTTTTCTTTTTTCTTCTTCTCTTCTTCTAGGGATTTGGTTAGAGTGCGCTCATAGTCAGATAAAGATGACGATTCTTTCTGAGCTACACGCCTCTTTTTTTGTTCAGCCTCAACCCTTTGCCGTAGATCTTCTGGCTTTAGCAAGAGGTAGGGCTTCTCAGGTTTCCGCTTGGCTTGACTTTCATCCTTTAGGTTCTTAAAGAAACTGTCCACATCTTCCTTTACCGAAGCTTCTATTTCTCAGCAGGTCTTCTCATAGGATAGCTTCTTAGGAATGACGGGTTGTTTCTTCGCAGGGGCTTTCTTTTTGGGCGGCGGGGCGGCCGACACATTTGATCGTGTGGCCGGCCTCTTCTTCAATGGTGGGTCCACCGGTTTCGGCGCTGGAGCCACGTGTGGAGGCGATGGCGCGGCCGGGGGGGGGTTGGAGCCCGACGTGGAGGCGAGGGGCAGCGGTGTCGGTGTTGGAGCCCGACGTGGAGGCGAGGGGGCAGCGGTGTCGGTGTTGGAGCCCGAGGAGGCGGCGTTTGAGCCCGAGGTGGTGGGGTTGGAGCCCGAGGAGGCGGCGTTGGAGCACGTGGTGGCGGGGTTGGAGCCCGAGGTGGTGGTGTTGCAGCCCGATGGTGGTGGCGTTTAGCCCGAGGAGGCGGCGTTGCGGCCCGAGGCGATGCTGGTGTGTCTTGCACTGCCTCGTCATCACCCGCAGCACTATGACATGTTGGTGACCACCTGTGAAACCAAAGAGGTATATGAGTAAACCGCTAACTAAGGGAATGCAAAATAAAGTTAGTGATTAAATGTATCGTCAAGTTTCATCCGCACCTAGGATGAGGTTCATGACGAGGAGGTGGTGGTAGACTACTAGGTGATGCCCCAGGAATAATGATGTAGCGCTTGCGCCAACAAATGAAAGCCTTCTCTGCTTGTCCTAGAGTCTTCTCTCCATCACCTCCTTCTATCTCAAGCTGCACATTTTCGAAGCCTTTGACAACTCTATCCACCGAGACATTAGCATATCCAGCTGGAACTATCGCCCCATGGATTCTTGGTGTCTTCGTAGGGTCGATATGAGTTACAACACCGACAGCAACCATGACTGTGGCAGCCCCCTGTGGAATATGCAGCTCACATGTTGTCTTAGCTTCAGTGACGTCATCCACCGGAAAGCGCAGCCCCACGTCGTCTTGAATAGTTGGCATCTCTGTGGAAGCGCAACTGCTTTTCAACTGACCGGGGGGGCTAATGTTGACTCCAGGCTCTGATGCAGTTTGCCTTTGCATAGAACTTATCGCTTCCTCGCACTTGCCTTTTGATTTCCTCGTTCATTCTCTTTTCAAGTGCTTTCTCTCATTTGTATCGCTTCATGAGCCGCGCTTGTGACTCCATCACCATTGCCTCCAACCTACGCAATCGATCTGCCTCCTCTTCCTTCTTTCTTTGGCGGCTTCTATAAGTGGGTCTATCTTGAGGGAAGCCATGCTCCCACGATATCTCCCCATAGCCTCTTGTTCGCCCACCGTGTTCAGCAGTCTCCAGGGCGTATGTCAGCTCATCCTTCTCTCTATTTGGCTGCCAGACGCCACTTTCAACTAATCCTCGGGCTTGGGCCATTCTCGTCCCCTCTCTCTGCAGCTTCTCGCCGTACACTACCTTCCCGGTCTCTAAGTCCAGGGTTCCCCCATGACCGAAGAACCAATACTTGGCGCGCTCGGGCTAGTGCAAAGTGATTCCGTTCCATCCCCTTGTCAATAATCTCCTGTTTCTAGCTTCCGCCATTTGGGAATAGCGGTCCGGTAGCCACCGAACCCAAGTGATGGTGGTATTGCTTATGTCTAGCATTTTTCCTCGACACGGATCATCCGTTCGACCCTCATCCGAGTTCTTGAACCTTACGAACTCATCCCAAAAAGGCCTCAACTTAACATAGGCCTTGTTGGTGAAATCCGGTGTCCGGTTATTTGCAACAAAAGTCTTGTCTGATTCTTCTTCCAAGCCTGAAATTGTTTGGCCATCTTACGCATAGCCCCAGATTTTAACCTTCTCCTTCAAAGCTTCATCCCGTGTATCAAGCGTGAAATGTTGAAGGATATCTAGCCATAGCAATTCCTTGTCACGATCTGAGACATAACTAATGGCAGGGTTATCCTTCCGTTGCCTCCATTCTCGAGCACTGATCGGGAGCCTGTCCCTCACTAGATATCCACAGTGAGCAACAAATTTCTTTGCATGTTCCCCAAGTACTTGGCCTGTACCCTCGTCGAATTCCGACACAATGTACCGACCCTCCAACGGCTTCTTCGGGCCTCGCGACTTTTCTACCACTCCCGGTAGTTGTCGCCGATCCAGAGGGCTACACAAACAAGCATAAATATATTAATACAAAAGCCATTCTTTTTAATTTCATGTATATACATATAGACTAGATTGTAGATGGACCTCATCGGGATTGTCTCCCACAAGTTCTTCATAATCGCCGGGTATTGACTCCCATCATCTATTTGTTCATTATCATCACCTTGGACTTGGGGATTTTGATTACCGCCTTTTGTTGATTAAGTCCATCATTGCTTCATCCATGTTATCATTCGGATCGGCCATTTCTCGCAAAAATTGTTAATTAAAAGATGTTAGAATTCAATTTGTCATGTAGCGCCATAAGATAATAAAGTTACTTCACATAAAGTTAAATAAAAGTACCATTAACAAAGTTACTTGACATAAAGTTATATAATAAAGTCATATGACATGAGAAAGTTAATAAAGTTAAATAAAAGTACTATTAATATTACACGACTATATTAATAAGTACCATTAATATTACAAAACTATATTAAAAATACCATTACATAAAATCGACAAACATATAGAGGCAGTGGAAACATAAGTGAAATGCTATGTTGCACATAAGGAAATATACACTTAGCGTATCCATACACTAAGTGTATGTTTTTTTCTTTTTAATAACCAATAATCTAATAGGGTTTTGAATAGGTTTCACATGACATTACTTTTATTAATGAAGTTATATAATAAAGTCACGTGACATGAGAAAGTTAATAAAGTTAAATAAAGTACCATATGATAACCTTAATATCACAAGACTATATTAATAAATACCATTAAATATTAGTAAACTTTATTAATAAGTATCATTAATATTACAAGACTTCATTAATATATTACATTAATATCATAATACTTTATTAATAAGTACCATTAAATATTACAAGACTTCATTACTATATTACATAATAAAGTTAATTATATTGAGTAAGGTGTTTAATTATATTCGCTAAGTCGCCGCTAAGTAGCTAGGTCGTCGTGTCATGTTTGCTAGGTCGCTAGGTTGTCGTCCGGCCGTCGGTAGCCGCCGTTCGATTCGGTCATGCTTTCGTTCGTTCGGCCGTCGATGGGTTGTCGCTAGGTCGTGCTTTCGTTCGTTCGTCATTTGGGTTATCGCTAGGTCGTGCCTTCTTTCGTTCGGTCGTCATTTGGGTTATCGCTAGGTCGTGCCTTCTTTTCGATTCGGCCGCTACGTCATTATGATTTCAAATAAAATTTTGGCCGTTTCGTGCTCTCCTTCTCGCGCCAAGTCTCTACACATACAAAGGATCGCCCCTCGGCTCGATGGCCGACGACACAAGACACAAACGCGATCGACTCGATGGCCGACGCAAGACAACACACAACAAATTATGTCTCGCCGGCAGCCGTTGCTCACCGCCCACCGGAGAAGAACGAGGCGGCGCGATTTCACCGCTCCGCCGGAGAAGAGACGGGCGGCGTGTGGCTCCCTCTCGCTGGCCGGAGAAGAAGAGGAGCGCGGGCGGCGGGCGCGGCTCCCATCGCTGGCCGGAGTAGCAGAGCAGCAGGGGCGGCGGCGGCACGGCTCCTACCGCGGGCCGAAGAAGAGAAGAGCAAGCAGGGGCGGCGGGGCGCGGCTCACACTGGGCTGGCCGGAGAAGAAGAGCAGCGGCGTGGCGTTTCGGGAGGCAGCGCGAGGCGGCCGAGGGGGCGCTGGCCGAGACGCCGGAGACGCCTGGGGAGGACGACGCGAGGGCGCGAGGAGGAGCCGCTGCGGGGCTCTGGGCGGCGGGCGGTGGCGGCACTACTCCGCTCGGGGACAGCGCGGTGGCGGCGCTCCTCCGGTCGACGGCGCTGCGTTGGCGCCGGAGAAGAAGGATGCTGGCAGCGGCGCCGGGGACGAGGGCGAGACGACGGGGGAGAGGGCGGGTTAGGGCGACTCGACGGTGAAGTCCGGAGGAGGAAGATGACGTGGTGCTTATATACGCCAGGGCACCCTTTAGTCCCGGTGCGGACACAAAATCGGGACTAAAGGACCTTTAGTCCCGGTGCCAACCTCGAACAGGGACTAAAAGTTCAACCTTTAGTCGGTTGGTGGTTGGCACCGGGACTAAAGGTAACTTTAGTCCCGGTTTCTTTTCGGCACAGGGACTAAAGGTGTTTTGGTCACAATAACAGTTTAATTTTGTTTATGCTTACAATAATTAGTTAAATATTGTTAATTACATAGTAAATAAAATATTAGGTATTAATTTCTTAAAAAATAGTAGTTCCATTTCTTTTTATCTAATTGCTTTTATAATAAATTTTAGAACATAAAATCTTTCATCCCATTATAATAGCAAACTTAAATATAAAAAATAATTAGTATTTTGTTAATGCAAAAATGTATTACTTAATTTAAATATATTAAAGTAGGTGTTTTTGGTAGGAAATTTATTTGTGTATTATTTAAACGTAAATTTTATTCATTTATCATCATTAATCTCTAAAATCGGGCTACACGTGATATTCACCATTACCATTAATATTTTTGAAATATTTTTTCTTATTCTTATTTATTTTTGCACTCAATAATTAGGTTAAAGGTGTTAATTGCATACTACATATAATATTAGGTATTAATTTGTTAAAAAATAATATTTTCATTTCTTTTTGTCTAATTGCTTTCATAATAAATTTGGGAACTAAAAATCTTTCCATCCCTTATAATAATTAGATTAATTTTGTTATTCGCTTAATAAATAAAAAGAATAGGTATTAATTTGTTAAGAAATAACAGAGTTTCATTTTCGATAATATCAATGCCATAGTCACCGTTACATCTTATGTTACAATTCTCACATACACATACTCCAATACACTCTACTTATTAGGCGGGCACAGTAGTGATCTTCTTTTTGACGTATGTTCCTTGGTCATGATCTTGACGTAACCATGGAGTGTCCTCAGCATTTATCATGATGCTCGGATCTTTGGTCACATTGAAAGGCGTGATTAGGTTATCCCTTTCATAATCTTCTCGAAATATCCGACTTGTCCTCAATTCCCACAATGTTTCTTTTCCCCCGAGAGAACTATATGGCGTTTTGGCTCATTTGTTGAGTTGTTGTCATTTTTTCCTCTCTTACATTTTTGTAGACATGTCTTTCACATAGAATACCCGATTCACATCAGCACAGAAGGACGAATGGTTCACCTTTGTAACCAACATTGTTTAGGTCCACTTGTTGTCATTCCATAGTCTTTGTCAACTGTTACTCCGCCCCGGTATTCTTGACCCATTGGCACCGAAACAAAGGGACTTTGAAATTAGGTGCGTAGTCTAGTTCCCAAATCTCCTCTATGCGGCCATAATATGTTTGTCTGTCTCCATTCGGTCGGTGGCGTCTACGCGAACCCCATTTTTTGGTTCGTGCTTTTTTTTTTATCTTGGCCTAGGGTGTAAAATGTATTTCCATTTATCTCGCACCCTTTGAACGTGAGGATGTGCCATGATGGTTGTCTAGCCAATAAATATAGTTGCTCATCAATCTGGTCATTGCCCCGACATTCTTTTCGTAACCAATCACCGAAAGTGTCCATGTGCCGACGCATAAGCCAAGCTTCATTCTTTCCGGGAACTGGGATCGTAGAAAGTCCTTGTGTTTCTTGACATACGGCTCCACCACGGATGAGTTTTGAAGAACCGTAGTGTGCTTTATTGAAACAATCGTCCCCCCGCATCGATGTAGGTTTTCTTTCCAATCGTTCCTTTTCCGCTCGGTCTCCCCTCGTGTCGTGATTCGGGGAACACCAATTGGGTCAAGTTCAGGAATGAATTCAACACAAAACTCAATGACCTCCTACGTCCCATAGCCCTCTGCGATGCTTCCTTCTCGGCCGAAAGCACGCCGGTGTGGACATATTTCTTCAGGACTCCCATAAACCTCTCGAAAGGAAACATATTATGCGTAAACACAGGACCAAGAATATTGATCTCCTTGACCACATGAACTAGGAGGTGTGTCATGATATCAAAAAGAAGGATGGAGGGAATACTAACTCAAAGTCGACAAGACATTGAACCACATCATTTCAGTAGAGCAAAGCAAGTTCCAAAGTGGATTGATTGCCTTCTCGAGAAATTGCATTGAGGAATGCACATAGCTTAACGGTTGCTAGACGTACATGTGGAGGTAGAATTCCTCTTAATGCAACTGGAAGCAATTGCGTCATAAGCACATGGCAGTCATGCGACTTTAAGTGCACAAATTTCTTTCGGGCACATTTATTATACCTTTTATATTAGAGGAGAATCCAGATGGAACCTTGATCTTTGCTTAAGCATTCAAACATGATTTCTTTCTCTTCATTGCTAAGAGTGTAGCTAGCGGGTCTTAAATATTGGCGCCCATCATCTGTCTTCTCTCGGATGCGGGTTGTCTCGCTCTTCCATATTTGTAAGTCTTGTCGTGCTTCAAGTGAATCCTTAGGCTTTCCATACACACCCATGAATCCTAGAAGGTTCACACAAAGATTCTTTTTGGGGTGCATGACGCCGATCGCATTACGGACCTCTAGGACTTGCCAATACGGTAGCTCCCAAAATATTGACTTCTTCTTCCACATAGGTGCATGACCCGTTGTATCTTTTGGAACCGGTTGGCTGCCCCTGTCCCTTACCAAAAATTACTTTCACATCCTTAACCATCTCAAATACATCTTCTCCAGTTACATTTGCGAGGCTTGAGTCGGTGGTCCGCTTTTTACCTTTAAAATGCTTGCCTTTCTTTCTAATCGGGTGATTCACACGTAAAGAAATCGACGATACCCAAGGTACACGACCTTTCTCGCATTTTTTCAAATATATACTATCAAGATCATCAAAACAAGTGTGTGCATGCATTATATCCCTTGTTTGACTGCCACGAAAGATTACTTAGAGCAGGCCAATCATTGATTGTCACAAACAACAGTGCTCGCAGGTTGAAGTGTTCCTGTTTGTACTCATCCCACATACGAACACCTATTTCACTCCATAAAAGTAGAAGTTCTTCAATCAATGGCCTTAGATACACATCAATGTCATTACCCGGTTGCTTCGGCCCTTGGATGAGTACCGGCATCATAATGAACTTTCGCTTCAAGCATAACCATGGAGGAAAGTTGTAGATATATAGTGTAACAGGCCAAGTACTATGACCACCGCTCCGCTCACCAAAAGGATTCATACCGTCCGTACTTAGAGCGAACCTCAAGTTTCTTGCGTCTTTTGCAAACTCTGGAAATTCTCTATCTATTGCTCTCCACTGAGACCCATCAGCAGGGTGTCTCAACATGTTGTCTACCTTACGGTCTTCTTTGTGCCACCGCAACAACTTTGCATGGTCCTTGTTTCTGAAAAGACGTTTCAGACGAGGTATTATAGGAGCATACCACATAACCTTTGCAGGAATTTTCTTCCTAGGACGTTCTTCCCCCTCAACATCGCCAGGGTCATCTCGCCTGATCTTATACCGTGATGCTTTACATACGGGACATTCATCTAAATTCTCGTAGTCCTTGCCACGGTACAGGATGCAGTCGTTAGGACATGCATGTATCTTATGGATTTCTAATCCCAAAGGACAGACGACCTGTTTTGCTTCGTACGTAGTGGTGGGCAATTCATTAGGGTTCGGAAGCATCTTTTTTTGGATCTTCAGTAACTGTCCAAATGCCTTATCGGATACACCATTCTCAGGCCTTCCATTTCAACAACTCCAAAGTGTTGTACCCATTTTTTTTTGCCCATCTTGGGCGGATGGGTATAGTAATTTCTTATGATCTTCCAAAGATGCGGTCAAACTTTACCTTCTCTTTTTCACTTTCACATTCTTTTCATTGCATCACGAATGGCATCACCAAGAGCATCACCTTCACCGGGGAGCACCTCCCTCTTCTTGACTTCTCCCATTCTGTATCATCGAAGCCACCGAATTGAGCAATAAGGTCGTCAGGGCTCAGTTGTTCTTGTTCTTCTTCACATTCTTCCATCATTATCCCGGTTTCTCCATGCTTGGTCCAACAAATATAGTTTGGCATAAAACCCGACTTCAACAAATGTGAGTGAATATTTCTAGAGCTAGAATATTCCTTCAAATTTCGACACAAGGCACATGGGCAACGTATGAATCCATCCCGCTTGTTTTCCTCGGCCACTCTTAAGAAATAATGCACACCATCAATGAATTCTTTAGAGCGACGATCGGCATTGTACATCCAACCACGTGTCATTATACGCATTGCAACATAGAGTATGATAAGTTTCTAATTTTTACTACAGAAATAAAAGTAATAAATAACCTTAAATTCTCTATTTCTAATTTTTCTCAACAAGCAAAATTAAAAAAAACACCAAAGTTCTCTATTTCTCTAAATAATCAAGAAATTTTGTAGGCATACTAGTTATAATTAACTAATTAACCCGGTCACAAATTTCAAATTAATGTATGATAAGTTTTTAATTATTTATAAAGAAATAAAAGTAATAAATAACCTAAATTTCTCTATTTCTTCCTTTTCTAAACAAGCAAAATTAAAAAGCAACAAAGTTATCTATTTCTCTAAATAATCAAGAAATTTGGTAGGCATACTAGTTATAATTAACTAATTAACCCGGTCACAAATTGCAAATTAAAGTATTATAACCTAAAATTCTCTATTTCTATTTTTTTCTAAACAAGCAAAACTAAAAAACACCAAAGTTATTTATTTTTCTAACTAATCATGAAATATGGCATACATACTAGTTTAAATTAACTAATAAACCCGATCACAAATTATAAAAATAAAGTATTCTAAGTAACTAACTAACACATAACCTAAAATTCTCCATCCTCTATTTAGTATTTTGCTAACTAAACCAAAACATGGTAGACATAATAGTAATAAATGGTGTATACTAATTTCTAGGGTCTTAATTGTAGTTATCTACATTAAAATATTTAAACGATAAAGTGATTGGAGTTTAAAATAGTGTAGAAATTAAAAAATAAAAACCACATGTATAACACCACAAAATGAGATAACCTGCAGCTAAAACTTGAGAAGATGAAGTTAGTAACCTCTAAACAAGTAAATGACGGCGTAGAAGTGATGAAATGAATCAATAGCCGGAGATGTAAGCACAAATCAATCAAGAACACATGAAGAACATGAAGAACAAAGAAGAAAGTGAGCTCGGGCAGCTCGGCCGGGGGGAGGAAGAAGGATTCAAATATGGGGGGGAGGATTTAATCCCGGTCCCTAACACCAACCGGGACTAAAGTCCCATCTTTAGTCCCGGCTGGTGTCAGAGACCGGGACAAAACCTTTAGTCCCGGTTGGTTTTACGAACCGGGACTAAAGATGGACCTTTAGTCCCGGTTCGTAACACCAACCGGGACTAATGGTTTCCCCCGCAGATGCCCCGACACCATAGCCGTTGGGCTATGGACTTTAGTCCCGGTTGGTGTTACCAACCGGGACTAAAAGTCTTTTTAGTCCCGGCGCCAATTTTCGGGTGCTATTGCTCATTTTGCCCAAGTGACCAAAGGCCTGTTCTGTAGTAGTGTTGACCCGGTCGGCGACGGTGATGTCGAGCACGTGGGGAGGGGACGTGGCCCCAGACGGCCACGTGCGCCGGGTGCACCGCGTAGGGACGCCAGGTCCTCCTTGGTGGCGAGCGGCTGTGGAAGAGGTGCGTGGCGCCCAGCGCCCCGCGGCCGGGACCGGAGGCGGAGCACCGCCCCGCGTGGGTGTAGGCCAGGCCCGGGACGTCCGTGGCGAGCGCCTGCAGCGTGGAGACCATCGCCGCCGTGGCGCCCGAGGTCACCGCCTCCGGCGGGCCTTGAAGAGCACGAAGTGCTTTCGATCGGGGCGGCGACGACCGCGGACGAGGAGGACGACATAGCGGCGGCGGCGGCGGCGGTGGCGCGGAGGGAGGAGGTGGGGGTGAGGCGTAGGTTATAGCGTGGAGGGTTAAAGATGCGGAGCGCGCCGGTGGTTTAGTGAGACAGTGACCTCAACGATCGAATCTGGGGAATGGAGGGAATCCGCCTCCGGAGCTGAGATGCGAGTTGGCGTTATCTGGTGAGCTCGCCTGGCACGGCCGGGGCGGCGGCGGGCGCGGCAGATGGTTTGCTGCGGACGGGCAGGGCAAATGGGCGGCAATGTGCTGTGTGCACGAGCAACTGGATGGGGGCGACGTTTTGGTTAGCACGGGATATGCAGTCTTTGGGTTTTCTAGACACTCATGAGTTTACTACAAAACCGTCGACCAAGTTTCATGCAGAAGAAACTGGCACATTGAACCATAGATAGCTCTCGGAGCTATGTACTGTGGTTGCGCAGTGACACAGGCAGTTCATAGGAGGTGCCTGGACGTCCTCACGGCCGTTCACATCGTCGCTGTACCTCGCCGGGCTGGCCACCTCGCTCGTCGCCAGCCGCGTCACCAGGGCCATCGGCAGGCAGGCCGTCATGCTCGCCGGCGGGGCGCTCTTCTTCGCCGGCGCCGCCGTCAACGCCGCCGCAGTGAACGTCGCTATGCTCATCATCGGACGCATGCTGCTGGGCTTCGGCATCGGCTTTACCAACCAGGTGTTGCATGCATGCTGGCTCACTCCATTCTTTTCATTGTTAATATAACACGCTAGTATTATTACTATTACACACTACTCTCTTCATTCCAAATTATAAGTCATTCTAAAAATTTTGAAGAGAGTTATTTTTTTTTTAAATTTGACCAAATTTTTTAAAAAAATTAAGCATTTATAACATCAAATAAATATATAATTAATAAATAAATATATAATTAATATATAATTAATAAAGAAACTAATAATACTTAGTTGGTGTCATAAACATTTTTTTAACTCAACATTGTGTAGTCACTGTCTATTTGGGGTTAAAGATATAAATGTTTAATTTAGGATAAATCTAATACAAACATGTTAATAAAAACAGAGAGAGTAATATATATACTCCCTCCATCCATCGACATGAAATGCATTTTTTAGGTGAATCCTTCGAAAGTAAATATCATTTGGGGCTGGTTCAGCTTGTGCAGTCACTATCATCTGGAGCTGGTTAACAAAACTACGTGTACTTCGATAAAACTACACGTTAAGTTGGTCCTAAATTAAACATTACTATATTTCATTATTCATTTCAAAAAATTCCTTATAGTTCTACAACACATGGATTATATATTATAAGAATGTTTTCTAATGTGAATCTAAAAGCATAAATCCTATGTCATGAACTTGATTTTTTTAAAAAAATCAATGGTTAAAGATATATACAAATGTTTAACTTAGAATAAACCTGATACAATGTGTTAATTAATAAAAACGGAGGGAGTAGTATATATACTCCCTCCATCCATTGATATGAAATGCATTTTTAGGTGAAGTCTTTAAAAGCAAATTTTGTCCACATATTATCAATTTCTACAAAATCAGCATTGCCTCAAAACTAAATTTGTTTGAATTTAAAATTTATCGAGCAACTTTTGTAGTTTAAATATGTATATATAATTTGACTCGTTTTGAATAAATAAAAAAAATTTAAGTTTTACAAATAAAGTAGTCTTCAAAAAATAAATTTCAGTACTGTCAAATTGTCTAGCAGGAGCTGTTTTGCCGTTAAACTACAACATTTAGTTAAAAAATTGGTAGCTGCTTGTACATACATATAGGCTGAACTCAGCAGACTTTGGATGATAGTGCTTTTTGGTAGAACATGTGTAGACGATGACACATAACCATTGCAACAGAAAAAGGCTACTGGAGTATATGAAAGTAGAACCATACCATTTGCATGTTGATACACTACTGAAAAATAGCATAGCCAAATAAAACCCATACCTTGCCCTTGGCCTTAATTAGTGTGCATTGTCAAACCCTGAAACCAACTCTTGCCTAATGAAGTGGGCTTATTAGTATATTTATCATGTATACTATCATGATGTGTGTTGTTACGTTGTTGTCGACTTATAGATGGATAGGTAAAGGTACAACAAACCTACCCAACTGAAGTTGACCCTACTCCCCAATCAAACGGCTCTAGTTATTGTGGTTATGTAATTACATATGTACTCCACAGATGTCCATAAGATATTAGTACGTACAAGTAGTTAGGATTCTTCTTGACAGGAATTTAAATAGAAAAGTAAACATGTTGCAGAAAAATGGTAAAAAGTTGTCCGATTGTGATGTTGACTTTTGACATGACGTTTCTTTTTAGAACTGAAGTGATGTGAATATATTGTGTTTTCACAAAATATTAAAGCCTAGCTAAAGTGTTCGGTCAGATACTCTCGGGTAAAATGAATTTTTGCACGGAAAGTGTTCGGCTAGCATTATAAGCCGGCAGATAAACTGAAACAACTATTTTTTAGAGAAAAACATGGATACAACAACTGATAAGCCGATTAATAACCTTATTTTTTTTAGAAAAAAAAGCACTGTTGCAACTGTCAACTGGCCATGGCCAAATTAAAGAAGCAACCGAGTTGTAGCATGAGGAGATAGACCATCCACAAATATAAGGCGTGATTTTACTTGATGTAGTCTTCAAAACATATTTTAACCTATAATTTCTCTTATAATATAATTTATAAAAACAAATTTTGATCATTAAAGAGTATTTCTCGTTACAAATCTAATGTAACTACCTTATAATATAAACTTCTAATAAATTAGGTTCATTGTTAGTCAAAGATGGTTTTGAGACAACACATCGCTCTCAAGCAGCGGCGGATTCAAAGGGGGGGCTGCCGGGGCTATAGCCCCCCTAATGAGCCTAATTTGTTTATTAAACATAGTTACTTAGCCTTAAATTACCATTAATATTTACCTTTAGCCCTAAATCTCTATTACTAGCCCCCCTTCCCCATCCTGCATCTGCCACTGCTCTCAAGTCTCAAGCCCTGGCCTGATGCAAAGTGATGTCTCAGTCATGTCATTCATTTGATCTGTAGCTGCATTACAATTGCAACTCATGCAGGCATCCGGCTTTGTTGGAGTAGTTGACTATCTAACATCCTGGACTCAATTACTGATGACTTCACTTTCACTCACACGCATGGTCCATGTCATTATCCCAAGATACACAAGTCTTTTGCGCATTTAAGAAAAAAAACCTTTTGCATGTAGTTGTGTGTGAATTGAGATGATACATCATGATGACACCACATGTAAGGTGTGTGACGTGCTAATGTTGCATGTCAAATGCACGGCAGGCGGCGCCGGTGTACCAGACGGAGACGGCGCCGCCCAAGTGGCGGGGCGCCTTCACGACAGGGTTCAAGCTCTTCCTCAGCCTTGGCAACCTGGCGGCAAACCTGGTGAACTACGGCACCTCGCGCATCTCGGCGTGGGGTGGCGCTCTCGCTGGGCCTGGCCACGGCCCCCCGCTGCCGTCATCTTGGCCGGGCGCTGCTCATCTCGGACACACCCAGTAGCCTACTGGTGCGCTGGGCGTGGACGAGGCCCGCGCCGCGCTCCATAATTTATTTATTTCGATATGCTTTACTATAAAATTTTTGCTAGTCCTTTTTATTTTATATTTATTTCAGTTGAATATTTGAAAAATTATAGTAAATCACGATAAAATAAAAAATAGAAAATCATATGTTCACCATGTAATACTCATGTGGAGTTGAACAAAATTAGATTTTCCATTTATGATTTTTCTGTGATTTATTATGATTTTTTAAATATTCAGCAAAAATAAATTAAAAAAGGAAAGACAAAACCACCAGCACTATAGCAAACCCGTGGTTAGTTTAGTAAAACCTTTGTTACTGTAGCAAAACCGTTGTTTGAAAACCGCCTAAGGGCAAAATAGACGGTTTTTGAAAGTTCAGGGGACAGATTAAACCGTTTCATAGTTTAGAGGTTATGTAATCCACCCTCTATAGTTGGGGGGTGAAGTAGACTTTGCGTGTATAAGTAATGGATGATTGTAGAGTATAGTTTGCCAAATGAGGTCGCCATCCTTAAAAATTTGACAAAACAAAAAAATTTATTCTCCAATAGTTTGCCAAATGAACTTGCCATTTTTCTCAACTTGCTATTCTCGCGCGTATCGTACTCCCCATCGCGATCCTGGGCCGCACGGACTTCCTTCCCGCGTGCTCGTGGAAACTTCCACAACTTCTTCCTGCCCGCGGCTATCCCCCCGGCATGCATAGATCAGACCCGCGCAACTCCTTCGCCGTCCTTCCTCGTCGCGACCACTAGGAGACTCGCAGGAGGTCTCCGAGACCCCACGTGAAGGCCGTCCGCGCCAAGACCCGTCGGGCCGTCCGCGCCAAGCCCGTCACCGCCATTGCAATCAGGTTCGTGTTCCCTCGATCAGATTCGCATCGGATTCGCGATCAGGCTCCTGTCCCCTCGCCGTCCTTCCTGTAGGTACCGATAGTCTAGCTAGGGTTCCAAGCCTGTCGCCGCCGTCGCGATCAACTGGTGCCGTCGCGATCAACTGAGGCCCGCAAACGCTGTGGGCGTTGCGTCATGTGTGAGACCCGGAGCCGGAAGTGCGGCTGCAGCGTCGTCAAGCAATGCGCCGCCATGGTCGCTACTTAGTATGCTTTTGCCTTTTTTCTAGTGTTTATGTCTGATCGGTAATGTTCCCTGATGCATTCTCTTAATTGTTTATTGTATGCATCAGTACTTTCATTCATTTGAGTTTACAAGTTGAACGTGCATGCTTCTGTTTCATGGATGGGAAATAGAAGATCATGGCGATGGTGGCCGGCAGACCTGATGATGCCTGACCTGTTGCTCCCTGTTTGTTTGATTCATTCCTTTCTGAAATCGATGTGCATGGTACTATTGATGATATGACGCAGTGCACGGCAGATTCTGAAATCGACTTGCACGTCACTTGTCGCCGTGCTCGTCAGGTGTCCTTGATCTGCTGCGCGTCGCAGAGTATCGCAACCTCGAGGCAGCGGTGTCCCTTGATCAGGCGGCGGCGTCCCTAGCGCGATCAAGGAAAAGGCCCATGCTCCACCTCCACAAGTACCGGTCAACAACCAATTTTGATGGGCCTTTTTTTTAAGTTTTGCCAAGTTAAAAATAGGGAACTATTACAGAAAGACTTTATTTTAATTTGGTATATTTTTTAGCAACTTAACAAAACACAAGATTTATCAAGTGAAATTTGGCAAACTCTTGGAGATGCTCGACTAAACCATGAAATGAAGGGATAACTGTTCCATGAACATTTTCTTCTTTGAATATTCTGTTGATTCTTCGAACCCCTGTTCTTGCTATTTATTATACACCTTAATTCTATCAAGTTCCAGATTCAGCCATGACCTTGATCCGAGTCTCCGAAATTTACTCGTCCCGGGAGCTTGACCTTGTGCGGTGGAAGACTCTATCTTCTTTGGGGGCGCTCGTGGGGCTGCCTAAGGTTGAACGTGCGCGCTGCCTAAGGTTGAATGTGCGCGCCGGAGGCTCGCCACGCCTAGAATAAATCTAGACACTTAGATTTTCTCTGGGATTAATAAATGATGGGCCACCGGGACACATTGAACAAAATTTGCTTGTCGAAGGCATAGGCACCACACACCAACCACGAGTTACAAGTACATGCGAAAGTAGTCCTTTACCATCATGTGATTTGATTTTTCTCATCAAGCTCCAAAACCAGATACCTTATCCGGTTGATTTTCAAAACTATTCAAGTTACCATCCTACTTTGGTTAGACGTGATATTTATGATCATTTCATCCCCTTTTAGTTTAAAAAATCCATTAATACCTGATAAGATTTTTTAAACCACAAAATGTCTCCTAAGTTTCTAAAAATTTCATGAAAATGGTAGAAATATATTAGGACAATAAAAATCCAAACAAAATATAAAGAAATGAAAGGATCTCTAAAAACTTAAAAAAGATTTAGCTTTAAAATTGGGAAAAGTATCCAGAAAATTTCGGACACAATCTAATGATGTTTATACATGTTTTTCAATACTTTTCGCACTAATGCACAATATATGACCAACATGAATACATTAAGCCTTAAATATATGTTGCATTCTTGCTTGTTGTATATCATAATTTTGTTGTTCAAGATTTCAAACACATTTAGACATCAAATCAAAATTTTGTGGGAATTTTCTAGACTTTTTGGGATTTTTTTCCTATTTCCCTAGAGCTAAATCTTATTTTCTGAAACTTCTAAAGATAGGTATAGGACCTCTAATAATATTTTATTTGGGTTTTTTTTCATGTGCTAATCTATCTCTAGATTTTTTTTTTATCAAAATTAGAAGTTAACAAACATTTTCATGGTTTATAAACCTCATCTAAAAAAAATTAAAACATCACAGTAGATGTGAAATATCCAGATTTTGCAAAGTGTGATTTTGTAAAAAAAAAAGTATAAAAAAATATACAGTAGATGTTAAATATCTAGATTTTTTTGCGAGGTGTGGGGTGGATTTTATATCATTTGGTAATAATGTATAGCGTCTAATAAAAAAGTTAAAACATCACAGTAGATATTAAAATATCTAGATTTTGCAAAGTGAGCATCTCCAACAACGCCTTAAAAACTGACTTGCCAAATCTTGAGTTTTTTTAGAAAGTTGCTAATTTGTTTAGCAAGTGAAAAAAGACTTCTTTCCAACAACTCTTTAAAACTCACTTGCCAAAACGAAAAAGCCCGCTAACGAGCGAAGAGGCCTGCTAAAAGCGAACAAAGAGCCCCGCTAAGAAACGAAAAGTCTCGCTAACTTCTCTCGTCACAACAGTGATAGCAAGTCCGTGGAGATATATGTGCGCGAGGTCCGTGAATAGCAACTTGGGATAAATAGCAAGTTGGTTTAAGAAATTATTGGAGAGGGATTTTTCGTGTTTTTGTCAAATTAATAAGAATAGCAACCTCATTTGAGGAGTTGTTTGAGATGCTTAAGGCCGAGTTTTTTGGTATTATTTGGTAACAAAGTATTAAAAAATATAGTAGTAGATGTTAAATATCCAGACTTTATTTGCAAAGCGCGGTGTAGACTTTTTGTATCATTTGGTAAGAAAGTATTAAACATATAACAAAATCGACTCCGCTGGGGATAAAATATAGTAGATGTTAAATATCCAGATATTACAAAATGTGGAGTAGATTTTTCTTTTTGGTATCATTGGGTAAGAAAATATAAAAAAAATATAACATAATCAACTCCATTGGCCTACAAAATTGGACCACAAAGTCTTTGGTTGTTACGATTACATTGTTTAGATATAATATAACAAAAATACTGTGAGTCTGAGGGAATAGTAGCGTTCCTTCAGTTTTGCATGACGTATCACAGGAAACAAGGACAAGAATACACACTCAATTTTTTAGTTTTGTGCACACACAACTCTTCCTCGGACGCCAAACGGCCAAACGCACTGTTGACTCACAAAACGTCCGAGGAAGTGTGTCACGTCCACAACCGAAGCGCCACATTTGTGAGTATAGCTCTCATCGATCAGGGTTCCTCGGGTCTCGTCTTGGCCGCCGGCGGCTGCACGAAGCGTCTCCAGTACCAGTGGCGCTCCCAGATGTTGCCCATGGCCTCGAGCGGCACCCCCTTGGTCTCCGGCAGGAACGCGACGACGAAGGCGGTCATGACGGCCACCCAGGCGGCGTAGTAGATGAAGGTGGCGTACTTGAGCGCGCAGAGCATGGAGAGGAACGTCTGCGTGAGCAGGAACGTGGCGCCCAGGTTGACGGCGACGCTGATGCCCTGCCCCGCCGACCTGATCTCCACGGGGAAAATCTCGCCGGGGATCACCCAGGTGAGCGGGCCCCAGGACCAGCCGAACGCCGCCGAGAAGACGCACGTGAGCGCCAGCACGGCCAGGGAGTAGGGCCTGGCCATCACCGACGCGCCGTCGGCGCCGATTTGGGACCCCATGATCCACGCGACCGCGACCTGGCAGACGATCATGACGAGCCCGCCGGTGAGGAACAGCGGCCGGCGGCCGTACCGGTCGATCGTGACGGTGGACAGGAGCGTGGAGCCCAGGTTGACGGCGCCGAGGATGACGGCGCCCATGAACGCGGCGGCGTTGCCGAACCCGGCCGTCTGGAACAGCACGGGCGAGAAGAAGGCGATGACGATGACGCCCGTGAGCTGCTGGAACAGCGGGACGGCCACGGCCATCACCAGGTGGTGCCGGTGCTCCCGCCGGAGGATCCGCCGGAACGCGCCGTCCTCGTGGGCGCGCGCGGCGTCCACGGCGCAGGCCACGTCCTCCAGCTCCGCGTCCACGTCCGCCTTGGCGCCCCTGATGCGGCGGAGCGCGGCGCGGGCCTCGTCCACGCGCCCGCGCACCAGGAGGCTGCTGGGCGTGTCCGGGATGAGCAGCGCCCCGGCCAGGATGACGGCGGCGGGCGCCGCGGCCAGGCCCAGCGACAGGCGCCACCCCCACGTCGGGATGCGCGACGTGCCGTAGTTCACCAGGTTCGCCACCAGGTTGCCGATGCTGAGGAAGAGCTGGAACCCCGTCGTGAAGGCGCCGCGCCACTTGGGCGGCGCCGTCTCCGCCAGGTACACCGGCGCCGCCTGCCATTGGTGACACGGAACATTAGCGCGTCACACACCGTACGTGCATACATCCGAGTTGTCACGTAGACGTATCATCATGGTACATCATATCACGCGTCCCCGAAGTCGTCAGTAGAATGGACAGCCAACTACTCCAAGAAAGCCGGGTGGATGCCTGCATGAGTGTGCAATGTACTCCTACGTAACGCAGCTACCGATCGAATGGAGGCATCACTATTCCATCAGGCCATCAGGGCGGGGTTGGAGAGCGACTTGCTGGCTCAAAACCAACCACTAAACCTAGCTACCTCGAGGGAGTGATGAGCAAACGAAGCAGGACGAAGTCACGGCACAACAACCTTTCCCATCCATCTTCTCGTGCTAGTGTTGATTGCTTCTTGTGGCCATGGCCGATGGGCCATCTACTCGCCTTTAGTGGAGGTGGACTGCAGCACCTATCACTTCATGTCTTCTGCAGGAATTCATTTTACCCCAGAGTATCCGCTAGGCTTTATTATTTTGTGAAACATACATAATATATTCACACCACTTCAGTTCTAAAAAGAAACGCCACGTGAAAAGTCAAAACCAGATTTTTTTTACCATTTTTCTACAACAACATGTTACTTTTCTATTCCCTCCGTTCCAGACAACATACAACTATAGGTTGCGTGCCAGATAAAATAGTTCACATTTGACCAAGTTTTTTAGAGAACAGTATTTGTATTTATGAAAAATTAATTTATTACAAAAATACATTTCATAGTTAATCTAATGGTGTTTATTTAATATTACAAAAATTTATAGTTTTTTTTATCTATAATTAGTCAAACTCGATACACTAAAACATGCTATTGTACTAGAATTGTATGTTTTGTGAAACAGAGGAAGTATTTGAATTCCTGTCAAGAAGAGCCCTAACTACATGGACATCTGTGGAGTAGTACATAATTACATAACCATAACTGGTGCCGTTTGATTTGGGGATACTTGAAAAGTAGGGCTGGCTTCAGACTACAGAGTTGGTAGGTTTGTACTCTTCCTATTTCTGAAAGCTTCAACTTTTAGGATTGTTTTAAGTCGAACTTTGATCGAACTTTTAAAAAAAAATAACGCTAAGATTTATGGTATCAAATTAGTACAATTAGATTTATCGTATAATATATTTTTATAAGATACTTATTTTATGTCATAGATATTGATGATCTTTTCTATAAAATTGGTCAACTTAAAACAGTTTGGCTGGTACGGATTATAGAAGTTAAAGATTTCAGAGAGAGAGAGAGAGTAACTTTATAAGTCGACAACAACGTAACAATACACATCAAGATAACATACAAAGCCCCCTTCATTAGGTTGTTATGTGTCATCGTCTACACATGTTCTGCCAAAAAGCTAAGTCACCTATCATCTAAAGTTTGCTTAAAAGTAATAAATTCTACACTAGATTTTCTACTAAAAAATCTGCATTAGATTAATTATTACTAGGGTTCAGCCTATGTATGTACAAGCAACTGCCATTTTTAAAACTAAATGTTGTAGTTTAAGGGCAAAACAGCTGCTGCAAGACTATTTCACAGTACTGAAATTTATTTGTTGAAGACATAATTTTATCTGTAAAACCTAAATTTCATTTTTTTATCTGGAAAGAGTCAAATCATGTACATATTTAAACTTCAAAAGTTGGTTGATATGGATTTCAAATTCAAATGAATTTAATTTCGAGGCGATGCTGATTTTGTAGCAATTGATAATATAGTGTATGTAGGAGAACTTAGTAGACAAAATCGACTTTTAAGGACTTCACCTAAAAAATGCATTTCATTTTCATATATACTAGTACTCCTACTACCGAAGTTAGTTTTGTTGATACTGCACAAGCCGAACTGTCATTTAGTGTAATAGCACATTAGCACTTGTGTTTGTGTGTTACTATTAACAAAGAAAAGAATGGAGTGCCGGCATGCAACACCTGGTTGGTAAAGCCGATGCCGAAGCCCAGCAGCATGCGTCCGATAATGAGCATGGCGACGTTCACCGCGGCGGCGTTGACGGCGGCGCCGGCGAAGAAGAGCGCCCCGCCAGCGAGCATGACGGCCTGCCTGCCGATGGCCCTGGTGACGCGGCTGGCGACGAGCGAGGCGGCCAGCCCGGCGAGGTACAGCGACGAGGTGAACAGCGTGAGGGTGTGGCTGTCGTAGATGCAGTACTGGTCCCGCCGCGCGGAGGCCATCCGTCGCAGCACCCCCGGGAAGAACGACGATAGGAACGAGTCCATCGCCGTGACGCCGCCCGAGATGCCGATGTCGTAGCCGAAGATGAGGCCGCCGGAGGCCGCCATGAGGCAGGTCACCACGACGGAGAACGTCACCCGGCCGCCGTAGTCCACCGACGGGCCATCGGCCACGACGAACCCGCCCCCGGCCATGCTCGAGAGCGCAGGTGGTGGCTTTGCCTACTACAGTAGCTAGCTAGCTACCAGTCGTCACGGAACAGCTAGCTACTCAGGTAGCTAGGCGATGCGATGCGTTAGTGGCCAAGTACTGAGGTATTTATACAACTGGTGACGAGTACGGCATCAGCGTGAGCAGTGTTCAGGTTAGGTGAGCGCGCTCATTCCCTCACCAACAAACTGCTCGATTCTCCTGCAAGTTCATACTAGCTACCCCATGGATGGCGACGTTTATTTGGAGCAGCTAGATACAGGATGAAGAACCCGGGTCATGGGATCCCCATTCGGCTGCCGTTTGGAGCCACAAAACTAAGCAGGGCGGCCGCGGCCGGACCGCCGCCGCGCCGGACGGCGTTTTCTGTCTGCCTGCAGTTGGCACTTTACTCGTGTGGTGGGGGTGGTCTTCTTCTGGGGCCACGCTCGTGGGGCTGACTGGGGTCGAAAGTGCGCGCCGGAGAGGCTCGCCGGCCGGCAAGTGTTACTGCGCGCCTGCAATCAAATCTAGAGAACGAAACGGCACATTGGGATTGAATTGAATTGGTGGGCCAATGGAACGCATTGGATAAAATTAGCTTGTCCAAGACATGCATGGGCGGGCATGGCACCAACCACAACGAGTACATGTACACGCGACAAGAAGTCCTTTAACGTCGTGTGATTTGATTTTTCCTGATATTTTTTACCGTGACAACTTTCAAAACCCTTTGAATTACCCTCCTCCGATCCGGTTAAAAATGCTTTTCAAGACCGTTTCATCCTCTTTTGTCAGTTTTAAACATTCCATTAAGACCTTATAAGATTAAGGATGACTTTAAGTTTCTGAATATTCTGTGAAAAATCCTAGAAACATATTGATGAGCTTAATGATCCTGCAAATCACGAGTGCATCCATTGGCGGTGGCGGAAGCAGGGGGACCAGCAGAGTCCTGCCACCACCCCTAACACAATAGAAGTTGTTTAATACCTATGGATATTTTAACTATATAGCTCAAAAAATATCATTTCATCCATTTTTATGATAAAATTATAACTTTTCGTGATGAATCATCACTAAATATATATGTGAAAGCAATGAAAAACTATCGAGATATACATTCGATACATATATTTATCATATTATGAGGTGTCATCATATTATCTGTCCCCTTAATCAAAAGTTCTGGTTCTACCATGGTGCATCTATATCAAGATATATACATTTTGGCTCCGTGTGAAGACAAGTAAACAACATCAGATAAATATAAGATGCGACTAATATGAATGTAGCCTGCATTAATGGTGAATGTATTCATAGTAGTTCTATCGATGTATTTGTTATGAAATCATTTCCAAAACGCAAATCTATATATGCACATCTATATCAAGATATACAATCTGGCTCCACATGAGACAATGTTTCAGAGTTTTTCTAGATTTTTTATGTTTTTTTCTAGAACTAAATGTAATATTTAAAAGCTTCTAGAGTTACTTCTGTGAGCATTAAATATTTTATTTGGATTTAACATGTCCCAATCTAAAATCTGATTTTTTTCCCCTGAATTTTTTTAAAACTTTAGAGTCATTTCTTAATTTAAAAATCTTATCAAATGTTTACTAGATTATATTGAAAACCACTTCTAACCCGTGGTAGCCTAAACATTTACATGAATTAGCTACATGGTCACTTATTGTTTAATCTAAATGAAAATTTAAATGGAATGGTGATTAAAGAGGATAGTGGATGATTGCAGGCACGACGTGTGTAGCGTTTACATGGTATATAGGGGGTGTTTACATTGGTAATGCTTTGTTCCATGTTTTTTAAACTCTACTCTGTATTTTTTTTAGCTAAATAGGTTCATCTCCATGAACTGTAATCGAGGAAAGAACATAGAGTTGTAAGAGCACTTAGAGGGGTGCTCCACAAACTCTAAAATTTTTTAGATCTGCTTCTTGGTGGAGTTTGTGAAATAGCTCCAAACACACCCATAGATAAACCGTGCTTCTAACATGCATGTGAAGTAGTTTTACGAGTTGAAGGGATCATATGAACAATTTTAGAGTTCGAGTAGGAAAGTTAAACTATGACGATAATTTTTATCACATTATAAAAGAGTGACCTTTTTAAAAAAGATTCTTCCTTTATAATATCCATTCAATCCTGATAGGGTCTAATTCAAGTTTCCGTTTTACTGATTCATTTTTAGTCAATGCTTATTTATAACAATGAATCAATAAAACAGAAACTTAAATTAGACTACATCAAATCAAACGGATATTATAAAGGGAGAATTTTCTTTAAAAAGGCTACTCTTTTATAATGTGATGTGATGATGATAAGCATTGACTCAACCCGATGACACCCCAACATGCACGCCTCCGGCTGTAACCGATCCAAACATCCTGCTTGCGTGATCTCGTCATCAAAAAAGTCATTTGTGAGATCCAGTGTCCAAGTGTACCACGTTATCATGTCACATGACCGCGTAGGAGAAATGAAATAAAAAATTTTTGTGTCACATACAGGAGATACGGCGATGATCAGGTTTGGAGGCCGCAAAATGATTTCATGTTTAAAAGATCAGCCGCCCTGGGATGCATAGCGTTGCCGCTCCCTCGCGTCGCCTCCTGCGGGGGGCGACCCGAGGGCCCCCCGCCGCCCCGCCGCCCCCTACCGCCGCCGCCGCCGCCGCTCCTCCTCGCCCCGCGGCGGCCGGCAGGGGGAGGGCTCAAAAAGGCGCCTCCCCGCCCTCCTCCCTCCCTTCTTCCCCTCCCTTCCCCCCCCCTCCCCCTTCTTCTCCGGTGCCGGCGTCCGTTGGCCGGCGGGGTGGCGGATCTGGCCCTTCCCTGGCCGGGATCCAGCCTCTCCGCGCCCGGATCCGCGGCCCGGCCGGTCGGTTGGGCGGTTGCCCCGAGCTAGGAGTTGGCGGTGGCGGCGGCGGTCGGCCGCCTGCCCTCCCCTTGGCTCCCGTGCGCAGTGGCGGCCGGGCTCCCCTGCAGCGGGCGCGGCGTGGCGCCCCCCGACACGGGGCGCGGTACCAGCCTTGCGTCCGGGCGCTGGCGCTGCACCGCCGGGCGCTGCCCCGTCGCTGGGGCGCGGCACCTCCCGGCGCTGGCGCGCGTCCAGGCCTTGCGCGGCCCCCATACGCGGGGCGCGCAATCTGCGCCTTCAAGTTCATCAAAGAGCCTTCTAGTTCATAGGATTAGCTAGCTAGATTAGAAGCAGAGAGATCTAGTTCTTCATCGGATCCCAGGCCCCCGGCGTCTGGCAGAGCGCGAGAGTTCGGTAATAGATCTAGTTCTTAATTACTTTATTGTATTCATTATTCAGATTAGGGAGACTTTACTCTAAATAGATTCATATGTTCTTAATTGTAATAGTCATTGTTTACTTTGATTATATGTCTAGTTTAGTTACTTCGATCTTATTGAATTCATGTAATTGCTCGTATAGCGTTTATCCATATGTACAATGGGTAGATGATAGGCGATATGTAGAGGCGTGGTGTCTAGATGTCTTGTTTATCTGCGAGTGCACCACGATATGCCGGGACGTGTGGTAGTCTGCGTAGGGTGACAGCCTACGTTAGTTCCTCTGTAGTCCACTCCCCGTATGTAGGACTAGCATGGGCACGGTCGCGAAGGAGGTGACTTAGGTCTTAATACCCTCATTAGTTGATGCCTCTTTACATGCAATGATGATTTAGGGTTGATTTAGCAATGATTACTAGATGTAGTTGCACTAATTAGAGTTATTCAATTGACGTAGTAATAGACCTATTTCCCTAGTTTATCAAATGGCTAGCTATGATTATGACTAGTAAGATGCTCGATGATTATCCTTAATTATGATATTTGATGATTATGCTATCACCTATATTTATCCTTATTTATCTTGTGACCTCTTTTGTTATAAGTAGAGCGTATGACTTAGGTAATATCGTTTATCATGTCTATATAGTTTCTCATCAATATAATAATAATAGTTTATTACATAGCTTTCCCAGAGGTATAATTATAAATCGACAACCTGGAGACTTCCCTAGGTAAAATGCTACAACGGTATAATTACCTGTCCACTTGCAGAACCCATTACTTTACATTCATTTTTATTGGAAAAAGTCTAAATAACCCCCTGAACTATGAGAGGTGGAGTACTTTGGCCCCTGACCTATGAAACCGGGTATTTAACACTTTAAACTATGCCATTCCGTCTAAAAGACCCCCCTGGGCGGTTTGGAAAGGCGGTTTTGCTTACGTGGACAGCCACGCTGGCGCTTTGGGCCCATCTGTCAGGCGGGCAGCTGCTGAAAGCCATGCCCCCACGCCTCCTCTTCCCCCGGGCCACGGCGTTCCTAAACCCGCATGGCTGAGCTCATGGACGCCGCCACGCGGGCGCCAGCGTCTTCGTCTTCGCGTTGGGTGCAGGAGTCCCGTCCACCTCGCCGTCGTGCTCGTGGCCGGCAGGGTCATGGGGGCTCGAGAGGAAGCTGCCGCCGTGAGGGCTCGGCGTGAGCGCGCGCGAGCTCGCGTGCGAGGTGCCGCCCAGCGAGGGCTGTGCGGGGCAGCGCCGCCCGAGCTCAGCGGGCGGCGGCGCCGCGCGAGCTCCACGTCTTGGCGCCGTGACCTCGGGCGGGCGGCGCCGTCGCGAGCTCCGCACACGGCTCAGTGGCGCGGGGCTCGGCGGCCCGGCGCCGCCGCGGAGCTGCGTCGTGCGGCTCACAGGCAAGCTCCAGCCGAGAACTTCACGCACGGCATGCAGCTCACAGGCAAGCTCCGGCCACGAGAACGTCGTCGACCTCGTCTCCTTCACGGCGGCTCCCAACGGTAGACAACAGTAGAAGCAGGCGGTGCCTCCCGATCATGGTCTACGGTGATGCATCTCCGACGACACGCCTTGAGACCATCTCTACCTCACCGTCGTTGCCGCGGCCCAGGTATGCCCTCACCACCTTGCCTCGCCGGTGGGTTGCTGCTTCGCCGTCGACACGCCGGGAACGAAGTCTCGCCGCCGCCGCCGCGGCTCTGCTCGTGGCATAGCCTCGCTTGGTCATTGCTGCAGCCACTACGGGCCGACGCAGCCTCGCGCCGCCGCCGCTCTTGTGCTGCTGCGTGCTCGTACGAGGCCACGAGCAAGGAGAGCCCGCTGCCAGGTCAAGGCAACCATATTTGGAGGCGAAGGAGACTGACAGCTGGGCCTCACTGTCTGCGTGTCTTTCCCTGCTAGGTTGGAGTGCCACGTCGGCCAAAACCGGCCTCCTAAACCGCCCAGGGGGTCTTTTAGACGGAATGGCATAGTTTAAAGTGTTAAATACCCGGTTTTATAGGTCAGGGGCCAAAGTACTCCACCTCTCATAGTTCAGGGTGTTATTTAGACTTTTTCCTATTTTATTCATATATTTTATCTGCCTAGTCATATTAGTATAATGTAAATCTATGTTAATTTCCTAGCAATATAATTGGGGATGACAACCTACTTCATGTTTAGGAATGTTAGTAATTCAAGAGTGACTAGTTGCTAATGACAAGTAATTATATACCGACCATTTCTGGGGTCATTGCTAAGGGTAGGATTTATCTCTGCTTTTTAGTAGTGACGTTAGAAATGCCAACAAGCATTTTTGGCACCGTTGTCGGGGAAGGCACAATAAACTTAGGACATATTGATAATCTATATACACATGGATAAAGTCATATTACCAATCGATCTCTAACTCTATCAGGTACACCCTTCGTTGTTATCATTTTCTTATCTTATGCAGGGTGATGAATGAATGGTTTTTCTCTTCCAAAGAACTTTACTGACGATCCAGAGAAACTCCTTAGAAAGAAAAGGCTTGCAGAAATAAGGGAAAAATTCGAATCACCATCAAGAACACCCTCTGCTGCTCAAGCTAACTCTTCAGAGGAGCCAGCTCCAACACTGGAAGAAGAATTTGAAGAAGAAATAGAAGAACAAGCAGAAGATCAGTTAGGTGAAAACCTAGCTCCCGTGTTTGAAGACATGGGTGAGAAGTTCTGCGAGAGTTCTCTGCCCCAACAACAATAAATATCCGGATGGACCAGCGGTCAACACTGGGGAGAATGGATTCGAGCTCAAGCCTGCTCTCATCACCATGGTTCAAGCCAGCCAATTCTGTGGAAAAGGACATGAAGATGCAAGTGCACACTTACAACACTTTCTAGAGATCTGCAGCACCTTCACTATCAGAGGAGTACCAAAAGATGCTATCTTACTCCGTCTTTTTCCGTTCTCATTATTGGGGAAAGCCAAGCAGTGGTTCTACATCAACAAAGATAAGCACACTACATGGGACCTATGCTCGACTGCTTTCCTGGCGAAATTCTTTCCTACAGCCAAGACCAATGCTCTGCGTGGGAAGATTTCAAGTTTCCAACAACAACATGATGAATCATTCACTGAAGCATGGGAAAGATTCCAAAACTATATTGAAGACTGTCCTCATCATGGGATAGAGGAGTGGCTGTTAATGCAGACCTTCTATCACGGGCTTATCTCTAGCACCCGTGAGTCTATTGATGCTGCAGCTGGGAGAGCTTTCCTGTCACTAAAGCTCTCTGATGCTAAAGCACTTCTCGAGAAGATGGCCTCAAACTCAACATGCAATGAAGAACGTACCCAGCCTCGTAAGAAGGGAGGAGGAATCCATCATCTCAAGGAAGCCGACATGGTCACTGCCAAACTAGATCTCATCATGAAGAAGCTCGACATAGAGAAGAAGGAAGTCATGCACGTCAATGATTCCCATATGACATGTGAAGAATGTGGAGACTACGGGCACTCAGCTGTTAGCTGCCCTACACTGCAAGAGGATGTGAACTTCATCAACAACAACACCTACTATCGTCCTCAACAAAATCAAGGGTGGAATCAATAACCTCGACAAGGTAATTACCAAGGTAACAACCAAGGTAACAACTTCAATAATTATAACCTTCCGCCTTTAAGAGAATTAGTTACTAGTCAATCCAAACTGCTAGATCAAATGACTAGGAAGCTAACATCAAATGATAAAACTTTGAAAAATATACATGCCAGAATGGATACTTTTGCTTCTGCCATAAAGAATCAGCATAGCTTTAATAAAATGTTAGAATCACAATTAGCCCTGTTAGCTGCTGCTGTTCCTCCACTAGAGAAAGGCAAGATTCCAAGCCAACCAGAAGATTTAGAAACTGCTAACCTTGTTGATATTCACAATGCAATCCAATATCATATTGAGCCTGCAGATGTACAGTGGATTGACCACTCTCTACCAGAGAAGATGGGAGACCCCTGGAAGACTGTCATTTCTATCTCCCTAGGATGCCCACAGACTTTCCGGAGGCTATACGTGACTTCGGCGCAAGTGTCAACATCATGCCCAAGGTAATTTATGAGAAAATACTAAATGATCCCCTGTTGTACACAAACATGCGCTTGCAGCTTGCAGATCAGTCCATTTGCTACCCTGAGGGAGTACTAGAAGAAGTTGTCATTAGAGTGGGGAAATCATACGTCCCAGTTGACTTCGTGGTCATGGCGACAGGAGTAGATGAGAAGGCACCCATCATGCAGGCGGACCATTTACTGTGCACAACAAAAGCCATCATCTATGCGGAGTTCGCCAAGATCGTCCTGTCCATCAAAGACAAGAAGGAGAGATTCACATTCAAGAATCGCGGCCCCGAAAGCTCCTGCGCAGCCCCGAAGCAATTTCAACAACAAGAAGAGCAAGAACAAACAACCAATGCCAAAGAAGAAGAACAATAGAAATAATAGAAGATGGAGGAGGGCCAAGCATGCACCTGAAGAAACAACTCAACTAATCACTACTCTCAACACAGAAAATGATCACAGGTTACCCAAACCATTTCCAATCAAGAGAGGTGATCCAGGTGTCCCAGTCATTGAATGCACAATCAAAGACACCACCTTTCCTCACACCATCTGCGACAACTTTGGATCGGCTGCAACGTAATGTCAAAAACAGGTATATGATGAATTGTTTGATTTACCTTTATACCCAACATGTATTCATTCAGATGGCGGACCAATCACTAAGATTCCCTGGAAGGAGTAGTCAAGGATGTCATGGTAAGAATTCAAGGACAATATATACTGCAGATTTTCTAGTCCTTGACATGCAGGGAGACGATGATTCCCCGATCCTCTTGGGAAGACCGTTCCTCTACACTACTAACGCCAACATCTACATTGGGTCCGGACAAATCCACTTCAACCTACCTACCGGAAAGGTACATTTGTCAATTTAGAACATTAAATAACCATGAGCGGGCCGGGAAGCAACGCAACGGGAGAAGACGTCAAGCACGCCCGTCAGGCTGCTTTCAACCTCACTTGTGGATGGGAATACTTTCTGGCAAGATCGTGAAATATGAAGATCGCTTCCCGAGCAAGAAGAGAACAAGCAAGTACCTCATTTGGAGTAGTTTGGGCGGAAGAGCGAAAGGATGGACGGATCGCCAAGGAAGAAAAGGAGGATATCTTAGCACGATTAGAAGCGTGGGAGAAAGCAAACAAAGATGAAGAGCAAGAGCTAGAAGAGAAAGAAGCAAAAGAGACTGAAGCAAGATGGAAGGAGGCACGCGACGCATCACCACGAGATGGGAAGTTGACTGAGGTTACCTCAGACGATGAACCCACTGAGTAAGTGTTTACCTCTGTCTAAGTCCTGTCGGTAGACTTTAAATTCCGTACCCTAGCCATAAGGTCAGAATGGTAGTTATCCCATTAAATGCATTAGTAATTTCAATTTATTTAGTAGCATCATCTGTTCACATATTAAAAATAACAAAAATATTTATTGCATTATTCATGGCATCATAAAGCCCCATGAGGATACCCTACGGCATTTTTCGAAGGAATACCCACTGTGGTGGCATAAAAATAAAAATAACAAAAATATAGCATTCATATTTAATTTTTGCATCATAAAAAGAAAATTCAAAAAAAAAGAAATGAAATCCTGCTTAAATTAGACAACATTAAAGATAACTCATAAAGGTGATCAATTACTCTTGGCTGACCACTAACCCACTATTCAATTCGAGCCTCGAGTTTTGGTTTTCTTTTTGTGGAGTATTTATGCAGGAACAACAATATAGCTTGGGGAGAGAGACTATCGGTGGCAACCACCGGGTTCGCTATTGGCTAATTCGCTCGAAGGATATTTACACCAGATATTGCAACCATCAAGCTTGGGGGAGGAGCATCCCTAGTTATCAGGTGACTACACCTAAGCGATTTTTGAATCTACTATAAATAGTCATAAAAATACCAAAAAAAAAATATGTGGGCACATGAAGGTCCATAAAGTCATAGAGTATTTTGTTAGACATTAAATATAAAACCATAAAAAAAGATATATATATATAATTAATAAAACCAAAGAAATACTTAGTTCTATATTTAGTAGAGTATAATTAGTCCAGGCTAGAGCTATTAAAATTGATGAACACTAAAATTGCTTTGGAGATGATGAATAGTTGCTCTGTTTTAATTCTTACTAAGTACCTACTTGCCAAACTTGAAATCTCCTTGGTTCTAAGCATTGTTGTTTTAATTGGAGAATTTATTCTGAACCATTGATTGTGGAGACATAAGCTTGCGCTGAGTCTAGGTAATTGATTGATATGATTCATGAAGGTTGGGCTGCTATTTATCTTGTTCATAGCATTACTAAGTTCTGGAGATTTTATTTTGAAAATCTAAAAAAAAATTACATGATGAGCTCTTGTATGACAAATGTGAATTCCTACCAAAGCCAAATTAATATCTTAGAAGATAGGAAAACCTTTTCACATTTAAGCTGCTTGCTTTGCATTGAGTTGATTAACTTTGTGTTGTATACCTTATGAGAGTCTTGTCATGCTTTTAAAACCAAGAATCACTTGCACACTCCAGTCCACATATGCATTATTCCTACTTTAAGGAGTAATCGCAATCATTCACCATACTTCCATACATGTTCATCATAAAATGTTCACCTCCTACACTAGGAGAGGGCACAAAAAATAATACAACCACCCTATAGGATAACCTCTGTCTTTAATGCTCTAAGTCCTGATTTTATCTCTCGATTCATTTATTCAAAGGATACGTGTGGCTATGCAAAATAAGGAAAAGAAAGCAAGGAAAAAAGAAAGAATGAAGAAAAGAAAAGGGGAGTAAAAAGATAGACAAGTGTCTCAAAGCAATTAAAACAATGGGTACTAGATGCCCGCCTCCCCGAATAAAAAAAGAAATAATAAAGATAGCCCATGTCTTTCCGAGAAAAGTTTTAAAAGAGAGTCATTCCCAAAAAAGCAATGATAGAAATAGGAGTTAGCTATAAATAACACATATGCACCCATCCGCCATATTCCATACATATGCACATCTTGGTTTGATTGTATGCCTCGATTCTCTGTGGATCCACTAGTTGGCTTTACAACACGTGTTTTGCAAGTATGCCTATCCTTGTTAATACCAATCCTATAAGCTCCACTATATATACCTTTAGCTATAGGAGGCATAACAACATTAATGCCTCAAGAGAGAACCACAAATACCACATACATTGAGAGATTTGAGGGTGTCATACAATTAAGCTTTGAGTTTTATTCTGAAAACTTATCAAAAACTCCGAAAGGTTAGTATTGCAAAGAATTTGAGACATAGCACTTAGCTTAATTGTTCTATCTTTCGATTTGCTCAAAGACTTATGCAAAAGCTATGAAGCCCCATATTACAGGTAAAAAAGAGTAAGTTTAAAGATTTGAGCATACATTGTCCGATCCGGGGAAATTTTGTTTGAAAGCATATGTTTGGAAAGTACAATGATATTGTAGCAACTCCCCGATCCAAATACAATATTAGCTAGGCTTAGTTCATTTGCCAAGGGACCGGCAAAAGGTAAAAGCTTGGGGGTATTGTTGACACTGTTAGCGTCAACTTTCACTAGGGCTTTTTTACCCGAAGGATAACTTGAAAACACACTAGTCTAGGGATTTATCGACAATTTCCATGAGTTTTACATATTTTGTGATTTCCGGGCGATTTCTAGAAAAGCTAAAAAAAGAGGGATTCTAACGCCCCGAAACTTATCCGCCACGAAGGACATCATGGGAAGACTCGGGAAGACTCTAGAAGACACCGGAAGAAGCGAGGGGGCTGAGTTGGTGGGGTGGGGCCGGCCCCACCATGGCGGGCGGCGGCCCCGGCTAGGGTTTGCTCCCCCTTCCGGAATGTTCCTCCATCGCCTCTCTTGATGCATCTCGGCCCTACGTTAAGTCGGTTTGATCTGCGGCGCACACGCATCCCACCGGACTATAAATATGTGGGTAGACCCCCCCCGAGAAAGCGGATTCATTATTCATCAAGGCCTCAAGCCGTCAAGCATCAAGGAGCCTTCAAGTTCATCAAGAGCCTTCTAGTTCATAGGATTAGCTAGCTAGATTAGAAGTAGAGGAGATCTAGTTCTTCATCGGATCTGGAGCCCCCCGGGCGCCCGGCGGGAGCGCGAGAGTTCGGTAATAGATCTAGTTCTTAATTACTTTATTGTATTCATTATTCAGATTAGGGAGACTTTACTCTAAATAGATTCATATGTTCTTAATTGCAATAGTCATTGTTTACTTTGATTATATGTCTAGTTTAGTTACTTTGATCTTATTGAATTCATGTAATTGCTCGTATAGCGTTTATCCATATGTACAATGGGTAGATGATAGGCGATATGTAGACGTGGTGTCTAGATGTCTTGTTTATCTGCGAGTGCACCCTGATATGCCGGGACGTGTGGTAGTCTGCGTAGGTGACAGCTACGTTAGTTCCTCTGTAGTCCACCCCCGTATGTAGGACTAGCATGGGCACGGTCGCGAAGGAGGTGACTTAGGTCTTAATACCCTCATTAGTTGATGCCTCTTTACATGCAATGATGATTTAGGGTTGATTTAGCAATGATTACTAGATGTAGTTGCACTAATTAGAGTTATTCAATTGACGTAGTTATAGACCTATTTCCCTAGTTTATCAAATGGCTAGCTATGATTATGACTAGTAAGATGCTCTGATGATTATCCTTAATTATGATACTTGATGATTATGCTATCACCCATATTTATTCTTATTTATCTTGTGACCTCTGTCTGTTATAAGTAGAGCATACGACTTAGGTAATATCGTTTATCATGTCTATATAGTTTCTCATCAATATAATAATAATAGTTTATTACATAGCTTTCCCAGAGGTATAATTATAAATCGACAACCTGGAGACTTCCCTAGGTAAAATGCTACAACGGTATAATTATCTGTCCGCTTGCAGAACCCATTAGTTTACATTCATATTTTATTCATATATTTTATCTGCCTAGTCACATTAGTATAATGTAAATCTATGTTAATTTCCTAGCAATATAATTGGGGATGACAACCTACTTCATGTTTAGGAATGTTAGTAATTCAAGAGTGACTAGTTGCTAATGACAAGTAATTATATACCGACCATTTCTGGGGTCATTGCTAAGGGTAGGATTTATCTCTGCTTTTTAGTAGTGACGTTAGAAATGCCAACAGCGTGTAATGAACGTGGAAACGTGGCCTACAAGGATTGGGACATTCTCAGAAGTGCCGTGGACACTGTAGCAGGCGTCATCGTCCCTCCTCTTGGCTTTGTAGCTCTTTCATGTATGCAGGGCTATACCTGATCGGTGTTGTACAACTTAGTTGACTGGGAGTACCTTGGGTCAAATGTTGGATTACAGGGAGCCGGCCGTGAAGTTGTCAGTCGTGCAGGGTTGATTCCTGACACGCCTGGTTTGCCTGGTGGAAAGCGGTTTGGCTTGGTCGCCGTTCGGTGCGTCGGCCACGGTATCGGTACGAGCGGCCCTCCTATCTCCGCATGGTCGAGCGGGATGTCGAGGGGTGGTACAGGCCCGGCGCCCCGACGGGAATGCCTACACGAGGCTCCCTTCGTACTCAAAGCAAGTACAGATGACCAGCACCGTTCTCGCCGAGCGGAGGCGTGGGGGCAACGAAATACCCTCGGGTTACTTGGAGGCCCCGTCTCCTACCGCCGAAGATGATACGGTGCATCCCCATGACCGCTACGGAACTGTGCGGCGCTGTTGTCCGACTTGAGGGGAATCTGCACGGCGTGTCCTGGCCCCGCCTGGCCGGGGGGGTCGGACTCCCCCCCCCTGCGATGGGTAGGGGTCGGGCGAATCGGAGTTTGTCCGGGGTCGATCCCCCCCGTAGCTTTTACCCCGCGGGCTCTGGGTGGATTTGATGGGTTGCTTGTTGGGCCGGGAGCGCCCCGGACCTCACACCGTAATTTGGGCCGCGAGCACCTCGATCCTGGCGTGGTGATTTTGTTTTTGAAAGTCGTTTAATCCCGGTCATTAGAGGGCCGTGTTTTGACCCTCGACAGCTAGTGTTTGGTTGGTGATTAAGATTAGACAAAACAAAATTCTTCTATACTACATGTCATACAATAAAAAATTATGGTAAAATTCTCTTAGACATGACAAAGCGTGGCTTTGAAGTTGCTAACCATGCTTTTTGTGGCTTGCCACACTTGCCTAAGGTTAGTTGTAGTAGATTATAACCAGAAAACAATCTTTAAGATTATGGCTTGCCACACTTGCAATCAACAAGGTGATGATTGGTGTGCACTCTGTGATCAAGGATCCAGAACCATGGATCACATCCTGATTGCTTGCGTGTTCAGTGGAGGAGTGAAACGACTCGTGATTTCCTCGAAGAGAAATCCATAGAGTACATCATTACAGTTGATACCACAGTTTATACATCGTGAAAAGTACAGGTTACAGAGTATTACAACACTTGCAACACATCTAGGTACATCGTATCCTAGCGATAAACACACACACGGATCAACATCAGAGTAGACGTAGCGTCATAGCGGGTGAAGGCTCCTCCTTCACGGGGAATCATCAGAGTTGGGGTAGAGTATCAGCGGGCGCGGACTTGATCTCCTTAACCAAACTTGAGTGTAGGAACGAGACCACCTAATCCTTCAAGCTCCATCATTGACGTAGTCCTCCTCGGGTACCAAACCTGCTCAACTCTATCAGTACGATTTGTACTGGCCACTGGCTCCCACCCTATGCTTTGCTTTGCTATGTGGTAAGTGGAATGCAAGGGTAGAGAAAAAGGTCTATATTTGGCTGTAGTTTTCCTATGCCATTTCATAATATAAATATAATATAGATCATCAAGTTTTAACTCATCTCATCCACACGTCCATCATCCCCTCCATATCCACATCCACATCCACACATCTCACCACACTCTCACTCTCTAGTTGGCAAGAAAGACTCCCGCTCCTCCTTGCCTCAACGGCATCAGCCAGAATCCAACATACCCAGGGGAGAAGAGAAAGATACCTCTCACTAGTCAAGTGAAGCGTAGATCATAGGAATGTCCATGACCGTGGACACGGCTATACGTATAGATCGATCAACTCTGCAGAGCGTGTACACCTGGAACCACAAAATCACCATCATCAGCATGTGCATTGCCTAGGCTGATACCGAGCTGCCGCCTAACTAGCCTGATGCCACCCTACCACTCAGCTCTGGGGCACCCCGAAGATCCACCGGCACGCTGAGACTGTGAGACGTGGTACCGGATCCCTAGAGGGTACCACGTTGTCTCAGGAGGGTGTGGGTCTCAGCACCCGTACCTCCCTACACTATCACCTATCAACCTAGTAGTAATGGCAGGGGGCCAGCTAGCCGTCAAGTCGTTTCCCGCCCATTAGGAATGAGTGGTGTGTACGAAGGGGCCCTATGAACCGGTTCTCAAGACATACCAGTCCTCAGGGGTGACTAGACAGGACATCTTCACCGTGGGGCCCAACGCCCCGTGCCTCAACGGCACCTCTGTTTTGGGGATTCGTCCCACAAAGACACTCCTCCCCGGAACCTTCTCACATCGCATGTACCTGCCACAGGTACTCTCTCGCATAGGAAGTGCCCAGATCACACTCCCCCGGCAAGACTTGTCCCCTGACTCGTCATAGATCCTGCCCAGTCGACATAACCCTTACCACACACCCAAGACACACGCCAAGAACTCTCCCATGTTATTTCCAGTTATCCAGTTTACGGCACCACGTGCCTTAGCCACACACAAGCATGTATGAGTAAAGTGTATGTGTGTAGCAAGTATCATGAAGCGGGCAAGCGTCTATCCTAGCAGCGGGTGTGCAGGGGAAAGGTTGCGTCAAGGTAATGGCTTATCAAGTAATCTACCATGCATCCTATCATAGTTATTTGCATAAAGTAAAGCACAAGCAACTACATATTGCATGCCTAATAGGATTCTACGAGGTTGGGTGGGACGTGGCACCTGTATATAGCAATCCATGGTCATCCACATCTGGTTGCTCTTCGCGCCTCCTCCCAGCGGATCTCCGGTCTATCCATCGTCATTGCGATGCAACTACCTCGATGTAGCGACAAACAATGTAAAAGAGCAATCAATCCCTAACCAAAATACAGTATTCCCCAAAAGGCAACAAGATACAAAAGAAACCAGATAACTCCGAATAAACACTGAAAAGACTTAGCCCTCGTGGAGGGTGTCCAATCCTCGGGCTCCAAACAAACAGAAGTGGTTGTTTGTTAAGTATAAGCTCGGATCGAGGCCTTGAAATAGCCAGTACGTCCCGGGTCAACCATGTTGACCCGTACGGCTCCAAGAGAAGAGGCCTTGATCCTAACTTAACTTAAACAAACACCACGGCTTGTGGCCTCACAATCCGAACATCATGGAAATTGGCGGGGACCGGAGGATCACAAGCAAGAGGGAAAGGGAAATAGGAACAACAGGGTTTGGCCCTTGTAGCCTCTAACCCGTAAGCCATAACCACTAGATAAGAATCAGGAAAGAACAAGTAACACAAAACTGAAGGGTTGTGACTTGGTTCCAAGGTACGTCAGCTTACCCGCTATGACAGCCAATGGTAGCAAACGAGATGGGAACATGAACTACAGAGGAGCGGCTACAGGCCCCCTCGACCCACATGACACAAACATCAAGAGCTGAGAAGCGAGTAGCGCAATAGTGGAAGAGAGAAAGAGAGTTAGCTAGGCATGTCCATGTCATGGTCTCGGTCACATCCTCGACGAGGATGGTTTTCGAACAGTCGATCGGGTCGACTCGCATGGGTTCGAGAACACGACATAGACCATAGCCTTGCTAACTAGAAGAGATAGTCCGGTCGTTGATCCAATCGTCATGGCTAAGACAGGATCGAACAGAACGGGCTAGCGGGAAAAAATAAAGGGTAGAAAAGAGAGGGAGTGGTGGTCTACCCCTTCCAATGCACATGCCACGGAAAAAGGCGAGGCATCAGAGAGGAGCGACGCACGGGAGATCACAAGTGCCTGATCCGCTCGTAGGGTACCTTGACCAAGGTGCACTAATGCACTAAGCATTCCTCGGGTCGGCGGTGCGGTTGTCACCGCGAGATCCTTAGGAATGCTACAGTCTAAGCTAGGTACAAACATACAAGGGATTAAGCACGGATGATCCAAAAGAGAGGAGAGGCGGGATTCACCTTCCTTTGATCCACTCGCCATTGCAATCGATAGGAACCAGAGGAATGGAATCAACATAGCAATAGCAACAAAAGAACACGTCAAGCGCAAAGAAGGGGCTTAGGTCCCACGGCGCCTCGATCTACATGACATAGTAACGGTCACTGATCGAAGGAGCCGAAACAAGATGACTCGATCCTCGCCTTACTGGATTAGCAAGAATCGAAGGAGTAATGTGGAGGATGGTTCCGCCCTCTTCCCAACCTACCCGTCATGGCAAAGGACGGTGGTCAGAAGAAAAGAGACAAAGGTCTTGCACGGTTCCGCAATCCACACCAACTCGTAGGGCACCACGACCTCCGTGCAACCAAAGTGGCAAAAGCTATTCCTTGGGTTTGTAGCGATGCGATTGTCATCATGAGAACCGGGGAATGCTCCAGTCTAGGTGGTGCAAGCATACGAGGTAGTGGGGGAAAATAGCACAAGAAAAGAAAGGAAAGAAAAGAGGTAAAGCCCGATGGTCATGGCGAGATGACTCGCGGCCATAAGCTTTACCTACACGGGTTGGCTCTCGTCGTATCACAACTGTCGCTTCCTATTTCGTCTCCCACCGGACTAGGTCACGAAGGTCCCGCTGGTACGGGTAAGATCCGTATCGGTAACAAGTTCGAGTACATCATGACCACGTCCTAGGGTCGAAGGTAGAAGCTAACATTCGGGGTACAACAAAGACAACTAAAGCGCAAGAGGGAATGAGTTACGCTCGGTGTTGCGGTCACGGTGGGATGAACCCACGACCGAACGTCCGAGCGAGGAACGATCCCTTAACCGGCTCGAAGGCACAACTCACAGACAATGACACACAAACACACGAACCACATAAGACAACGATCACATGGAGAGCACATATCCATAATACGAAAGGGAATAGACCGGCGCGAAGGCACGGCACAGGCATGCATGTATATTGATGGAGTGCAACATCGAGAGTATGAACGAAAAAGACATGAGCTTTGCCGACGTCGAGGTTGGCGTCGGCGGGTTTCAAGTTGGACCTTTGGCGGGGAAGAGCGAGGTCGACAAGGGCTCCTCGGAGCGACGCCGAAGGTGGTAGGAGGGCTGTGGCCAACTGGGCTTGGCCCTGGCCAGCCCGTGGCCCACGGTAGCCACCTTCGCCAGGGCCATCGGGCCGCCTGTGGCCAGCTGCGGCTGGCCGTGGCTGGCTGTGGCTGGCCAGAGTTAGCTGCCGGCTGGCCAGAGCTAGCTGCTGCTGGCCGGAGCGGGCAGCAGGGCCGCGGAAGGTGGCGGAGCTCCGGCTGAGGTTCGGCAGGGCCGGACTCCCCCGTGGCAAGTGAGAGAAAAGCAAAGACGAAGGTCGGAGTCCCACAAAGCGGCGGTAGAACATGCAAAAGGTGGGGTCTTTGGTTCCGGAGGCTCACCGGGCGCACAGTCGTTGTTGGGGAAGGAGTGGTCGCCGCCGGTGGCGCCAGGATGGAGCAAGGTTGGCACCGCAGACGCCGGGGTGCACCGCAGGCACGGGCACGCAAAGAAGGCGAGGTGGAGGTGCGCCGCAGACGCCGGTTCGGGCAGGCCGAGCGGCCCCGAGCGGCGGCTAGCTAGACGTGGTCCGCACGACGCCGCGGGTGCCGAGGCGCGAACGGTGTCGGGCGGTGGCGCGTGGGCGCTGTTTCGGCGACGCTGCCGCGCAGTAGGCGCGGCGAGCGCGTGGAGGCCGGTAGGCGCACTGAAGTTGCTCGCCGCCACGGGCCGGAGAAGGGTGCAGCCGGGCGGGCGGGAGGCTATGCTGGGCGTGGCGCTGTGGCGCTGCATCGGGCAAGGTGGGAGCGGGGGGCACGCACGCCGCCGCAGAGGGGCGCGGGGTTTGGCGCGCCGGGCAAAGGGCTCGACGGTGAGCCGCGCGATGGTGGCGCAGGCAGCTCGTGGTGCCGGATCGCAAGGGCGGGCGCGGCCGCACGCTGCTCGCTGCCCGCCCGGCGGTGGTGTAGCAGCGGGCCGACGGAGACGGAAGTGGGCTTTGAGGGGAGCGCGGGGCGTGACGAGGAAGCGGTGGCGTGGGCAGGAGGAAGAAGCGGCGAAAGTTGTGGGAAGAAAGAGAGCGCGCGGGCGGCTAGGGAAAGGGGAGGAGGAAGTGGCGTCTGCGTGGCGCGCGTCCTATTTTATAGGCCCGAAAGCTGGGGCTTGGGCACGAACGACGATGCCTCGGCGTCCGCATCGCGTGCCCAGCCATGCGGCGCATTATCTAGGCGTAGCGGGGGGAGGGGCGCCAAGGCCGGCAAGTGGCAGTGGCGGCGGCGGGCCGGCGCGCGCTTCAGCGCTAGGGTTTCCGGCCGGGCGTGGCTCTTGGGCCGCCGTGGCCCGCGTGAGTGAGGGGAGGGGAGGCCGGCCGCGCAGTTGGTCGAGCCGGGTTGCTGGGCTGCGCGAGAAGGAAAGGAGGACGGGAGAGTGAGGCCGAGTTGGGCTGGGCCCAAGCCTGCTGGATTGGAGGAAGGGTTTTTCTTTTTCCCTATTCAATTTCTGTGATGGTTTTGCTATCTTGCCCAAGTGATTTAGTGAAGATTCTAAGGAATTTAAGGGTAAAGCAAGGAGAGGTTTGCGAGGGAAATCAATTACGATCCCAGGATAGTATTCTTAAGGGAGAAATGGAATGGAGAAAGAGGGATTCTTTCCCTTTTATGATCCTATAGGTTCGAGAGGGATCAAAAGAGGATTTAAGAGAATTCAAAAAGGAACCCGGGAAGGAAGGAAAAAGTAAAAGGAATTCCCCCTTGATTTATGAGGTTGGTTCAATGGATTTTCAGAAAGATGTGGAGAAGATTTACGGGGTTCATTTAAGAGGAGTTTGACGGAGAATAGGTGAACGGAATTTTCCTTGGTGACTCCGGAAGTTTTGCGGGAGAATTAGAAGATTGAAAGGAATTGCTATGGACTTGTGCTCTCTAAGCACAGAACCCGAAACAAACTCAAGAGCATTAGCACTCGTCTATAAGCATTGCTATATGAAATGCAACGATTTGTTAACTAACCCTCATGCGTTTGACCTAGGTCGGTCCTAACAACTACATGCTCCACATATTGCAGGAAAAATTTTAAAAAGTTTGGATTTTTGGTGTTCCCAAAACATGGGATGTTACAAGGAGTGGGGTCGATGGTGCTTGATGCCTAAACCTTGGTCACTTAGGGTCTTTGTTTGGCTCTTAGCCAGAGCTTGCCATACCTCGTCGCACCTATGCTTCCGTTTAATTCATGACCAAACTTGCGGTATCCTATGGTGCGCTGCATTTGTGAAGACATATATGTAGTGTCTTTTCTGCAGTCTCCTCCAAAGTCCGGTGTATCTTTTGTGTCATATACTCAGTATGGCCAGTTCTGCCTAAGAATCAAACAAGCCCTTATTGTCCCATCAGCTTTAGTGTTCATGTGTGGAATGGTTGGTTGCTGGCCAGTAAGACGCTGTGTCATCTATTCCGACAAGGTTTTGATGATCTGATCCTACTGATTTCATGGAAAATTTGGAACGAAAGAAAGAAACAACATATCCTTCATCAATGGGGTTGCTTCATTCTTGGCCCATTTGCTGACCTCTTTGGTGCTCCCTTTTTATATGCTTGCTCTGTTTCCTGCCTGGCAGTGATTACCCTATAGGCTTGTTTGGCGTGGCTGCCTTGTATATTGTGCTATAGTTTTCAATTCGTCTTATATTAATGAATAATATGACACGCATGATCGAGGAAAATATGCCCTGCCCTCTCTCTCTCTCATCATCATCACATTAGACTTTGCTCTGTGTAATCCTGCTCAAGCTCCGCCACTTGTCGCAGGGTGATGCCAGCAATAATATTTATCCCATCGGGATGCGACTCGATTTCCAGACTGGAGCTCAGTTGAACCAAAAAAAAAAAAAAAATTAAGCCTGGCTAGTTTATTCATCGTGAGGGCTAGTATTCGGCCGCAGTGAAGCAAGATGCAGGCATGTGTTCCTCGTGACACAACACAAAAGGCGCACTGTTACTAGTCAAAGCGCACGTCAATTTCTTGTGTACATGATGATGTCTACAGGATGATGTGTCGCGTACTCGCGTCGTCAGATGAGTTTTGGCCATTTTTTTGTATCTTGTGGGAGGGAGGGAGAAGGGAGTGTTCCAGCAGATCAGGGCCAGTTCTTTGGTTGGGGATCGTCCGTTATCCTGTCATCTTATCATCTCCTCCGATCCATGTGATTAAGCACGTGAGATGATCCAGACCAGAGCACACAGGGGGCTAGTTTCCTTCCTTGATCCATCGCTTAATTATCGCTCAGATCTGCGTAGGTAGCAGCAGTATATTAGTCGCAGACACCGGAGGGCGCACGGCAGTAGCGGACACGGCAACGGACGATCCTCGGGCTCGGCTGCAGACATAACACCGAGATTTGCCAGTTCACGCTCACGGACTGTAGTACCTACCAAGTATTGTATTTGTATACACGCACTGGGCCGCGCGAGCAATCAACAGGCGTACTGCTAGCTAGTGTCTTCTTGGCGGATGGATAGGTAGGCTAGCAGCTCTTCGTCGTCGTGCTCCTCTCGCACTCAGGCTCATCAGCTAGCCGTCTCTCTTCAGTCCCCTGGAGGCCTGGACGCCAAGCTCCGGAGCGCCCGGAGAGGCCGGGCTTCGTGTGCTACGGCGACACTGAAGCGGCGGCACCACCTCCACTGCATGCACAGGTGACGCCGCCACGGGACTGGATGCATCCCCGCAGGTAATTTAAGCTCCCACCGTCGGCGTCGAATCGGCAATTCTTCGTCGGCATGTATGCGACAAGCATGCACGTTTCCGGTTCAAAAGCGCTCATGTTCTGGCCATCTAATCTATCGTCTGCAATTCTGCATGCAGCTCATAGCCCCCAGCTCCAGCAGCTAGCCGCCGCGCCATCCAGCTTCGAACGGACGTCCCCGGCCGGGCGGCTGGCCACTCATGACGGATCGGTAGAGATCGGGTAGAGCGACTGGGCTAGCGGTGAGTAACAACGTGCCCCCTCCTCGCGCTGTCCCTGGTCGATCCATAATACATTCGATTCGACGCGATTCAGTTTCAGTTCCATTTTGGATGGTGTTTGGCTCAAAGAGTTCATATAGCACCGCAGTCGGAACTCGGAACTGGGATGATACTCTCGATGCTAATATTAATTTGACACTACTTGATTTTTTTAGTATTTGGATTTTGGATACAAAATCTTGTTTGGTATCATAGATGCTAGTTATTTTAAGTATTGATTTCGTCGAACTCAGTATTTGCGAGAAACAAGACTTATTCTTTTAGAATAATACGTGTCATTAGATAGATAATGAAATAGATTTTCATATATATATATATATATATATATATATATATATATATATATATATATATATATCTCTCTCTCTCTCTTTGGTGGTGAAGTGGAATGGACCAGGGCCCGTTCTTCCCTCCCTGCATGGGCTGAAATGGCCGATAAGCTACAACGATTGATATTTTTGTAAGAGAAAAATACTGCTCACTTGTTGACTGAAACAGCTGGTAAGTCCAAACGCACAGATCAACATATTACCATTAATATGGCTTCTCGTGTTTTGTGATAACCACCCTGAAGCTCCTTATTATTGCAGAATTCCAATCAATTGATCCACTAGTGTTGAGCCATTTTCTATAGGTCCACTCCCCGGTTTCGAATACAAGATTGTGCCAACTCTGCCAATCTTGATGTAGCTGTAGATGTTGACTCCTCAACTATATACACAAATCCTCTATTTGTACCTTTGGTGGGTTCTGTCCGGGTTGATACAAAACGAGTCAGCAGCAAATGGTAGTGGCATACGTAGTGCATTAGAAAGGGTTCAGGAATGAGGATGAGCAGATAAGAGACCCTGTTGTCAGCCAATGGAGTATCGAGAAAGAAGATTGCCCTGGGCCACGGTGTCTGATTGACTGAACCCAACAGCCTTGCTTGGTTCGATCGTGTTGTACGACGGAACAACTGACCAACGTGTGGTATACTAGAGAACATGCGGGTTGCCTTTGTTTTAAGTAATTTTGACATTTCAGGTGTAATAGCATTAGGCATACTAGAGAACATACAGGTATTGTCATCAACGTGGTTTTTTTTGAGATTAAAGGAAATTACTTAATACACAACAAGAATAATATATTAAGTCCATTTTGACCCATTAACTCTTGCCTTTATCTAACTTTAACCCCCAACTACAAACCATCTGCCTTTAGCTCCCAATTATCAAAACCATTTAGTTTTGACCCCAAAACCATATGAAAACCACTAAAAACTACCTCGTGAGTCAAAAAAGGGTTTTAGTATTTGGGAAATTGAGATAAGTTAGACAAAGACAAGAGTTGAGATGCTAAACATAGACTTAATCAAGTACTTCCTTTTTAATGTATTAAAATATTTATCTGTACATTATTCTATTTTTTATCAAAACAATAATTTCATAAATTATCATAAATTAAACTTTTGCACCAAAACTTTTTCTAAAAATATAATCCACATCATCGATATCTACAACTTTGATTTGGGTGATTTCTCATCCAAAATTGTTCAAAAGTTTGAAAAATGAATTTAAAAATATGAGAATTTCAAACATTATTTTGGGACCATAAATAATTTTCAACTTTGTCTAGTTTTAACATTTAACTATAAAACCCTCTACTTTAGCACCTAACTATCAAAATTGTTTAATTTTGACCCAGAGCCATATGAGAATCATTCAAACCTGCATATAATGTCAAATTTGAACGGTTTTAGTAGTTGAGGATTTGAGATAAGTTAGACAAAACAATAGTTGAGGGGCCAAAATAGACTTAATCAAGTATGTTGGTTTGTTTAGATATTTATCAAAAATTATATATTATATATAGATGTAATTATTGATACATAATTATATGTATTAAAATATTTATCTATACATTATTGTATTTTTGTCAAAAAAGAATATTATATGAACTATGATAAACTGAACTTTTGTATCAAACTTTTCTAAAAATGTAATATATCTCATCGATATCTACAACTTTGATTTATGTTATTTCTCCATTTGAATCCATTCAAATAGTACAAAAAATTGAATTTTTAAAAGATGAGAATTTCGAGCATAATTCTAAATAAAACAGTCGTCAACTACAAAGTGGTAGATCTCATCGAGACCTACAACTTTTGCATTGATAATTTCTTGATCCGAGTTCATTTGAACAATTCGAGAAAAAAATAAATTTCAAAATATGATTGGGACCAATGATTTTAATTGAAAATGCCATCAACTGCATAACTGTATATTTCATCGAAATCTACGAATTTGATTTTAGTTCTTCATCTGACCTTTCTCCTATATGTTATATATAACGAACATTAGCATTAACTTTGTATAAATCTGACAGGGCACCGTTTCGGGAACTTTGAGGAGCCATGATATTCCAGGCTTTGTGTGGCTTCCTGCCATTTCTGGATGCCATCAGTGATTCAGTGACCAAGCTTCGCAGCTCCATTGGCTTCGAGGGCCCAAGTTACAGTGGGCAGAACATCAGTGGACTCAACAACGACAACGATGACGCAAAATCCATCCGCGTCATCGAGGACGACAGCGACGACGCTCTCGGATGGCACTGGCAGCTCTGGACGCTAGATTTGCTCGACACGAGCTACGTCCACGTCGACCTGGTGTTCCCGTGCGTGTGCCATACACATACGGCAAGTGTCGTTGGCAGCAGCCCCAGCTCCCAGCGATCGGATACGAAGCAGAGAAGGGGAGCCAGCATCATCAGGAGCAGCCGCGGCAGCTCGCTGCGGAGGCTGGTGGCGACGCGCGAGGAGTACCTGACGTACGCCATGGTGGTGGCCACGCTGCAGGTGTTCCTGCGCCTGACACGCGCCAACGTCACCACGCTGTTCCTGCCGATGCTGGCGCAGGCCACGGGCTGCGGGCGCAGCAGCGCCGCCGCCGCGCAGATGGGCGACGCCCTGCTGGTGGTCGTGAGCACCTGCGGCGTCCTCGGGTCCGCCGTCGCGGCCAGGCGGCTCGGCAGGGGAGGCCATGTGCGCCATCAGCGGCGTCCTCATCGTCTTCTGCCAGGTACCCTACTCCGCCCAGCCACATAGGCATGGCACTGGTGGCAGCAAGCGCACGTGACACGACGACGACTGTTTGACCTGGCAGGTCGCGGTTCCGGCGATGATGGCGGGGCTGAGCGGCGGCGCGCGGATGACGGGCGGGCGCGCGGCGGAGATGTTCACGCTGGCGTGCGCCGTGTCGGGCGGGTTCGGCTGGGCGTGGGGCGCGCTGTTCTGGGCGGTGCCTGGAGAGGGCATCCGGTCCGTGGGGCAGGCGGCCGGCGCGGCGCTCGGCTTCGGGCTCGGCTTTGCGCAGATGCAGTGCTTCCTGCTCACGCTGCGCCAGCTCAAGCACGCCGCCTTCGCGTACTACGCCGTCTGGATCTGGTCCTGACGACCGGTACGTGACCGTGACCCGCACGCCGGCGCCGCGCGCGGCGATGCCGATGCGCGCGTGCCGTGTGTGTGCCGGTGCATGCACCGATAATCCGAGACGCGTTGACACGCATGCACCGTCGTCATCGTCAGGGAATAATGGACCCCGTTTTGGGAGCTTTGAGGAGCCTGGTCCTGCATGCCTGCCTGCCTGCCTGCCTGCACGTACGATGGCAATGGCATCGTATCGTATCCGCACGCACGCTGCTGCAGCTGTGCTCACCGGAGCATATGGACATGGATGGCGACTCGAGTGTGGCGGCACCACCGCACCAGCCAGGCTGCCGCTGCTGTATTCGCTGCACTCGTCCGGGGGTCCGGCAGCTCCAGCTGATGAGGCGCGTCGACACGCAGACCCATGCTTGCTGTGTGCACGAGCCAATGGACTTGGCATGCACGCATCACTATGGCAGCCGGTCGGGGCCTGTGTATAATGGCATACAGGATAGAGACGTCGATCGTGTCCTTTTTTCAGCGTGGTGCGTGCACCGTAAATGATATGGTCCAATGTTAGTACTGTACATCCACACCAATGAACTTGGCATCCTATCCTTGAAATTCTGAATGAATGACTCCACATGTTAGCGTCAAAGAAATTTGATACCCTCGATCGATGACACTGATCTTGCAAAGGGAGCGAGAGCTGCTTTGCATGCGGTCCAACAGCTTTGGTAGCCGAATTAATACCTCAGCCGGCCCAGCAAAATATCTATACTACACAGTCTTTCTATATATACTAAATACCAATATGCGATTACCAGATAAGCATGTGGTGGTACTACTACTAACGCAGTGCACAGATTCTTCTCTGCGTTACCAAAAGCTCTCTCACTCAGCTCCTGGCCAGTGCGGCTTGTCACTCACGCCACTTTTCACTTTGGAGATCAGATCGATCGGCCCGGCATCTAATCGATCGACGAAGCGGCCCGGAGTTTCCGTGCCCAGATCGACCACCTGGTGCTCCGCCGTCGCTCGATGGACTCAGCCTCCAGCCGGGGAGAGGCCAAGTGCAGCGTACGGCGGCCACTGCCCCGGCGCGGCGACACAAGTGCCCGACTGAGACTGACCGGACAGCAGCGCGTCCGAGACCGAAAGAGAGTGAACACATCATCATCATGGCTTCACGTACGCTTTGGTTGACCGCGAGCGAGCGAGCGAGCGCGTGGTGGTGGTGCGATGACGACGGAGCCGCGTGTGCGGAGAGAAGGGAATTGCGGGCTCTTTTCGCCGGCGCGGGGCATTCAACGACGGCATGATGGCGTGGCCCGGCGGCGGGCGGGCAATCCACGTGAGACGATGAGTTGAGGCACCATTCGGCGGCGGCGGTAGTCCGGTGGTTTTTACGTGTACCACGAGCGCATGGCTTTTGAGAGCCGCGGCATGTGAGCGGCCGGCGCCTCAAGTGCCGTGCGTGCATGCATGCGCGCCCGCCCGGCCCGCTCCACCAGCTAGCAAGTCACGGTCTGCTGGTCTCGCTCCATCTCACCCACCGGCCGCATGCAGCAGCCGCACAAGATTTACCGGACATTGGTGCACCTTTTTTTTCTTTTATTATAAAAAAAAAGAGAAAGGAGACGTGCTATTTTACAGGCAAACGAAAATTTATTAACTTTCACTCATGCCAGCCAGAGCCCAGAAGTCTGGCTCAAAATTTCGGCGTCAACTCGCAACTTTCAGGATTTGTGGTTTAGTGGAGGATATTTAATATTGTATCTGAGAAGGACAATTTGATGAACAGTGGTAGAACGAACATAAGTTGCTCGGATTAAATTCACATATTCCAACAATTCCGTTCGTGCACGGTGAAAAAAAAAATCTGGGCTGTCAGTCAACATCCATCATGTCTCTTTTGGTAGTTCTTCTACCACTTAGCTATCTTTTCGTCAGTTAATGTTTTCTAGCTCGTTGCTTCGTGGTCATCGTGGATAACCATGGTTGTCACAACACGTCAAGTCGTCAACACCCCTATTGCCACATTGCGTCGTACTACGTTTATGGCAGCTCCCACCACCACTAGATCTACAACTCTAATCGGCTGCTGCGTGTTGCTAGCGAAGCACTTGGGCTCATTGTGCTCACCATCGCCGACGCAACTTGAGCCCTTGCCTTTGTCACACACCGCCATGTTATTATTGGCGATTTGGCGTTCCAACCATGCATACCCTAAGTTTTCATAAAAATAGCCTTGTGCGGCAAGTTAACAAGCACTATGGTAGGCTGTGGCCTGTGGGTAGAGTGCCGTCCATTATTGATGGTGAAGGAATTAATTGAAAGAGATGGGAGAGGGATTGGAGCCAATGCAAGTGCATGGCTTAATTACTGTGATGGATCATATCCATGCGTCGTGTGACGATGATGACAAAGCAAAGGGATGGCAATGGATTAAGTCAGGTGTGGGTGCAGTGAAAACTCGTCGCCAACGACTGCACACATGCTTTCAATAAGACCTACGGGTACAATATGACACCCGCCTCCGCACCCAAGAGTGACCCGTTGGCCTCGGGTCACCCACGGGTTTGTTAATAAAAGCTAACAGATATTAAAAAAATTATAAAACTTTAGAGAAAATAATGCGCAATTATTAATTTATCGTCTCACCAATGAATCATGATTTCCCAACATCTTCATCTAGTCTTATATATACTTGTAACAACGTAGTCCATACAGATTGTTCTAAGTTTTACATAAGTTTGTATTAAACATTAATTAGTTCTAGACCTTTAATAGAGGAGGAAATGGAAAAAAAACATATGTTTTGAGTTCTATATGGGTCACCCATATATGAAATATGACACCGACACCCGACCAAATATCATTTTGCAGGTGCAGACCTGAAGAGAGACGATGCAAGTCTGATATTGTACCCGCATCTGCACGTGTGCGTGTGATTGTTTTTTTTTTTCGAATACGCGAAAAAAATTTGTACCATTGCATTAATAAGAAAAGTTTTCCAGACAAACGGCCAAGATCAAGCGCTTAGGTGGTCTAGGCCCTAGACCAACCTAGCAGACCATGCCCAAGTTTGATATTACATAAATGGAACAACCAAACGTGCGACACGGTAGCGGATTACTGGGCATCCACAAAGAGTTCCCTAGCGACCCCGCGACACGCTGGGAACAATGCGTCAAGGGCTTCCACCTGACTCGTCGTCAAGTCCCCCTACGGATTGTCATCCTAAGTAGGATGAATGATTGAAGGAGCCAATGTGACTGCTGCTTGTGCAATTTGAAAACATTTGCATATATAATTAATGGTACCGTCGAAAGACAGATGACCCCACGTACACCACGCATGTCGCAGTCCCACTTGCCTAACCCAAAACATAGCGTGCGTGATGTGATGAGCCCCCGCGCTCCTCGTACGTTTAACTTGCGCGTGGTAGATATGCCTGGAGCGCGACAGCCATGAGCCATGCATGGTGCCCGTAGATATGGACTATGGAGCACCGTGGCCGGCCGCATCAAGCACTACCGGCCTAGCCATCTACTCAGATGGCGTTAGTTCGTCAATGAACACGATTCGTCTTGCTTTATACTAATACGTACTGACGAATCGCGCTCCTCCGATCATGACGCATCCACTTGACAGTGTGTTACCACGCGATAACAGTGGTCTACACTCGATCCCTTCGTCGACGGAACACGACTCCGAACTATCTTTCTGCAGTAGAATTTTATTCAGATGTCCGATAAAGCCGTACTCCCTTTGTTCTTTTTTACGCGTCATGTTATACAATCAGAATCTGGCTTTTTGCTGAGTCTCTGGAAGTTTGCCGAGTGTATTCTATCGGTCACTCAGTAAATAGCTGTTTGCCAAGTACCGAACACAAAACACTCTGCGAACGTGACACACTCGGCAAAGTGGTTGTTTGAAGAGTGCCTAATTTTTAACACTCGGCAAACAAAGTCTTTATCTTTTTTTACACTCGCCAAAGAAGATTTTCGCCGGTGTTTTTTCTCGGCAAAGAATTTTGAATTTCAAAAAATGACAACTTCAAATCACATTTTGAAGCAGTAAATTAATTCAAATTCAAAAGCTTTCAAGTATAACTTCTCAAGATCTACGACTTATATTTTTATCATTTATTTATTCGACAAAGCGATAGTAACGTTGTTCACAAAACCTACATCTCTCTCGTATGGTTTCATAAAACTAGAAAAGAGATATATAAGATTTATAAACAATGTTAATAGCACTATATCGAATGAACAAATGACCAAAACTAAAGTTGTAGATCTTGAGAAGTTATACAACTTTGTAGTTGAACACTTTTTAATTTAAATTAATTCTGACAATAAAAAGTATTTTTAAATTTCTAAAATTTAAATTTCAAATTTTTCAAACATCAATAGAGAAACAGTCAAAATAAAAGTTGTAAATATTATGTTTTTTTTCTATATAAGACATGTGAGCCTCACTGTCACGTCAGCAACATCACTAAAGAAACCCATTTAAAATAGTCAAGGTGGTATTTTATCTATATTTGAAAGTTAAGAAAGGTGAGTGTCCGATGATATTTGAGTTCGAGGGTGTGTTTTTAAAACAAGTTAAGAGGTAAATTGGACAATATTCTTCTGTTTTTTCTTATTGTGAAATATCTCTGCTCTCCCTCCCTGTAAACAACTAAAGATTTTCCATTTTTCTTTGTGTGATTCTATAGTTTTTAATATAGTTTAGATAAGCTGTTGTGGTTTGGGCGGTAGGCTGTCTTTTTTCGAGTGCCCTACTCCCTCTCTCTAAATTTCAATATCACATTTCAAGGAGTCAATAAATCTCAACTTCAACTCGATTTATAAAAAAAAATAGTATAATCTCAAACATGTTTACTGTAACAAATATATGACGTAATTGACCTAACAATATTCATCTGGTATCACATAAATTATCTGTATACAATTAGTAAAAGTTGAGATTGTTTATCCTTACAATGAGATGGGAGTACATGCCTTATTCGTGACATCGTGACGTTTAGTTAACGTGCACAAAAGCTAAGAAAAGGGCTGCCACTTTGCTATTGATTCGGTTGCCGGTCCAGGTTTATCATGAGTCCGTTGCACATACTAGTAGTACACATATTGTGATTTATAATATACTAGCAAATATGCCCGTGCATTGCCAACGGAGCTACCAATGGCACCAAATCTCGATTCGTGTAGGATTGGATCCATGCGATGGTGGATGCGGCAGCGGTTCCCAGATCCACGCGACAACATCCTAATTTACACGATGGCGATGGCGTCCTTCATTTGTGACCTCTACCACCACAGCGTGCACTCCGGAGGATCCCGGCAACGGCACGACGCCTCACCTGTGGTGGCTAGCGGCGCGGGCACAGCTGCTTGTGTGTCGGAAGTCGAAGGCACTCACGGTGGCCGCGTGTGTGTGGGGAGTTGATAGCATAAGCACCTGGTCAACGGGTGTTGCTCAGGATTTGATTCAATCCGTGGAGGACCGGATCCACACGACGGCGGCGATGACACCCTAATCTGCACGTCGGCGATGGTGTCCTTCATCCGTGAACTCCACCACTACAGCATGCGCTCTGGAGGATATCTTGCAATGGTGCAACACCACAGACCAGGTGGCCAGCGATGCGGGTGCACCTGGCCGCTTGTGCGTGGGGAGTCAAAGGCGCGACACGCACCTGGCCCCTTGGGCGTGGGGAGCCGACGGCGCAAGCACCTGGCCAGAGGTGCAGAGACAGTAGCACAAAGACGATAGCAACACGTCCCGACGCGCGACTGCATTTGATATAGTCGATTCGATTTTTGCTCTAATCTTGATTCGATTATCTGTTCGATTTCATCTTCAATCGATTCATGTATAGACGGTGTAGGAATCGATTCCGGTGTCTTTTTATTGCTGTGGACGTAGGAGAAGAAACAATAAATTTATTGACGGGTTGGCCCTATTCCATATTTATGGGCTTTGAGAGATGCCAATACCTAGCATAGTTTTATTAGTATTTGATTTATCTTCTGGCTATATTCTACTCGATTTTAGGAAGAAGATCGGTGCATACTATTGTTTGTAGAAGTTAAGGAACGGCAAGTGTAGATCGAAATTTGCTCGTGTCCTAATGAATTTTGCACAGGAATCCAGAGGGGGCTTTCGGTGGATTCTGATTTTGAGTACGGGGACGGAGTTGATGAAAAAAGAACATGGGTTAGGCCATACAAAAAAAGAGGAGAAATTTGCCCCATATACTCATATATATTAGGAAGAGATGGAAAGAAAAGAGGTGGATAAAAAAATAGATAAACTAAATAAACTCCTCACTGTATATATTTGAGAGTAATAGATATATATATATTTCTTTTGGTAAGTTCTGGTAGGACTTGAACTCATGGCAATCAAAAAGTAAGATAATATTTTCTACTTGTATCCTTTTCTATTTAGATTTTTAAGCTAATAAAAATTTCTATTTGTATCTTTTTTCTGTTTAGTTTATGACTCTAATGAGTTTGAGTCATATATATGAATAAATCCGTTTTAGAATCTGACTCCATATCATGCTAGACACCAACCTTATATAAGCATGATATCCATTAGTTATAGAGAGGCAAACCAAAAAATTGATGGATGAAAAAAAATAGATGGACGAAAATAGATGGGCTGAAATTTTGGTGTTTTATTATTAGGTATTTATAAGAATAAATGGGAGGAAAAAAAAGAAAAAAATTACCGAACTAACAGTGCAAAAGAAAAATAGAAAAAAAAAAAAGAATTGGGAAAGGGCCGAACGGACACAATCCTATGCAAATAAAAAAAGGAATTAGGAAAGGGCCGAACGGACACATGTTTGTTTTCCAATCCGACGTAAATACTACTCCGTGCAAGTTGGTTTCGTATTCTATTCGACAATAGTCGTTTGGGATATGGACTCGCGGCAGAACAAAAAGTTGGACCAAAAAGTAGATGGACCAAAAAATTGATGAACCAAAAAAATTGACTGAAAGTTTTGCCTCTTTATTATTAGGTATAGATAATAGGGCATATAGTCCAAACTTTGTAACTTAAAATGGGGGAGGCAGTTACTCCACTGCTCCTTAGTTTCTGAAAGAAAATAAGGTACTAGTTCTTAGTATAGGTCTTGTTCAGTTCGTGAGAAAGTTGCTTTCATGCACTGTAGCACTTTCGTTTGAATTTGACAAATATTGTCCAATCGTGGCCCAACTAGGCTCAAAAGATTCGTCACGTGATTTATAACTAAACCATATAATTAGTTATTTTTTTACTAATATTTACTGCTCCATATATGCGGGTAGAAATTGATGTGATGGGAAAGTTGCATGAAAGTTGTAACTTTCATTACATCTGAACATGGCGATAGTACTATATGAAGTACTACCATAAGCAGAAGAGCCCCCTTTTTTCTATTCCTTGGATAGGTAAGATACGCGTTACGGTACTATAGCTCTGAATTTGGGTGCTAATTCGGGTACCTCTTTATAGCTTTCTAACCACAATTTAAGAAACCACTGATCACAACATTTCAACGATACTCAACTGCATGAACTGTCAAGGTCTCGGCCACTACAAGTGGCCTTCTTCTTCTTGACCAAAGGGCAATAATGTTCAGAGAGCATGATCAGAACGTCAAGTCTAGTAACAAGATCGAAAATGCCTGAACCTCACCGGATTCCGTAAAACGCCAGTATTTTTTCCATGCCTCTATCACCTTTTCCACGCCTCTATCGCCTTCATCTAATCATTCCACAGTACAGTGAGGACCTGGTAGAGCCGTAGTACATACACCCTTCACTACTCTCTCTCTCTCTCTGACGTTTTTATTTATAGACTTTTTTTTTATTCAAAACTTTAATACAAATATTATTTATTCTATCATGATTTATTTATCATTAAAGATACTTTAATAATAATTTATTTATTTTATTTTTTAAAAAAATAAAACAAAAGATCAAACAAAAGTTTAAAAGAACAAACGTCGGGAGTAATTCGCAGACGAGGAGTACAATTACAAACACCTACCTGTACCTAGGCATCTAGTACGAAATTTGTCGCTTATAAGAGTGTTTATATTTATTTATTTGTTTGTTTTCTTCGGATGCCCATGCCCCCTTGTGGGGGCAGAAGGGAAAAAGCCGAAAAGGCACCCCGGCAATTTAGCGAATTTCTGAAATAGAATAGAGTAGCAAAAATTCTTTTCCCAAATTTCCTGAGACCAAACGAGGGTCAGAAGCAGACGAGTGGGGCAGATATAAATGCAGCCACTCCCGGACGACATTTTGGCAGCACCCACACAGCAACAGCAGCCACTTCTCATTCAACAGCATCAACCTCGGGTGCTCTGCTAGCCTGCTGCCACTGCCTGCTCCAGGCGCCGCTAGCTCTCGGGCCTCGCGCCGCCTGCCGTGCCCGCGCGCGCCCTAGCTTCTGCCGCCGATCCAGACTAGTTCGCCGGAGCATAACAAGAGCTCCGCGCCGCGGGGAGCTGGTCTTGGTCTTGGAGCACCCGGCGTCCGGTACGTAGGAGGGGCGGAGCGGCGGGCGAGAAATGCCCGGTGGCGCCTTCCTCCTCAACGGAGGCGGCATGGCGGAGTACGGCGGCGGGCTCACCGTCCCCGTCGTGGTGACCTGCCTCATGGCGGCCTCCGGCGGCCTCATCTTCGGCTACGACATTGGCATCTCAGGTGCGCCACCCCGTCCCCGCTCCCCGTGTCACGCGTGTTTGTCATGGATGAGCACGCGGTGCGGTCTGCTTGCTTCGCTCGTTTCTCGCGCGCGGCCTCATCCTCGAGACTCCAGTAGTGTAGAATATACGCACGCATTTGATGCGTGCTTGTGTCTGTGTGATTGAGCTCGCCCCTGTCGATTAGGATCTCTACCATCACGCCCTCCCTCGCCCTCATCGATGATTGTAGAGAGGATCGATTGGAGGGAATCTCGATTCCCAGTATATCCATATCCGCGCCAAATCGAAGCCATGATTGAAGCGCACCGGAGTCTCTCTCTCTCTCTCCCTGTTGGGGGTTTGTTTCTTTCTGCTCAAGTGGCTTCTTCCATTGGCGTCCTCGGAAAGAAGCTTCTCCCGTGTTCCACAGCCCAAAGATCTCCCAAATCGCCGAATAATTTTAATAAATCCGTGCGCGTGGTAGGTGTGTGTGCCCGTCCTGTCCTCCATCCGCCTCCAAAACAATATTTTAAAATCGCGGAGCCAGATCCAAGATTCCAAACCACAGAGAGAGAGGGGGAAGACGACGACGAGGAGTTCGTGTCGAGTTCCTGAGGAGTTGCTGTCCTATCCGGTCTGACTTTTTTTTTTCTTCACGGGACACAGTCTCCGTAAAAGTTACCGAACTCCGGCAACAGTGGAGGTACAGTAGCGCATCGCGGAAAGGGCGAAAGGCGTCGTGTTCCGGCACCAAACCAGACCAGAGCCGCCGTACGTACGCCGCAGGGCCAGGTCCAGGCGGTACGGTGGAGCCCACACACACGGCAGGGATTTTGCGCCCGGCCGGCCGGTCCATCGATCTCGATCGGCTACTGTGCCGGTGGGACGCGACCCGATCCGATCGGATTGGTTGGGTTAGGGGGGTGGCCCGTGGCCGGCTTCCTGTGCGGTGATTCCACGGCCTGCACAGTGCCCGGCGTCGTGGCGCACGCGTCGCCTTCGGTTTCGGTCCACGGGCTCACGGCCTCGTGGCGAACGCGTCGCCGGTGTCTTGCGGCTCTGCCGGCTTGCCGGCTTGTGTTGCCGTCAGCGCAGGCGCAGCAGCTGCTATTACACGTCAACGGTTTTTGGACCCGTGCGGCGCGCACGTAATCCGCCGCTTGCGCGAGGAAGACGTCACGCTCGCCTCGGTGTCTGCGTGCCTTTCTTCCACCGTACCGTACCCCCGCCCCCGTGGGCTGTTGTGGCCCACGCACGACTGCACGAGCTAGCATCTCTTTCTTTCTCGTCGGAGGAAAAAGAGACGGAGATGGCTGCTTTGCTTTGGCAGATAGATGCACATGACATGCATGGTGGCTAATGACATGCATGGTGGCTACCGGGCTAGGTAAAATCATTTCGATCTTGATACATTAGGTTGTTGGCCTGCTGCTGGGTGTAGTATAAGTAGGCTACTCGATGATAATCTAATCTCGCCATTTTGCGGGAAAAAAGTATGGGATTTGGAAGTAGGCGCCTGTCGTTTCGTGCGTGTGTGAGCGTGCGTGCGTGCGTGCGTGAGTGACAAGATGGGCATTTTTTTTTATCATATCAGTAGACAGACACGATGTTGATACGATGAATGCGATTGGTAAGAAAAAAGCTAGTGTTATTTATCACACGCGAATATTTCTGCCTTTTTTGAAATAGAAAACGAATAATGGTACGGCCAAAAAGGAAGGGGTACGCTGAAAGAAGATCGCCAAGAAATCGTCTGTGCAAAAGTTAAAATTCCGCAGCCGTCCAATTCGCATCCAATCGTGGCCCAGCGCAATCGATTCTGCTCAATTTCCTGCTCCGTCCTTTGTCTCATCTCCGTTCTTTCTACCACTGTTTTACTACTTGAGTTCCTCCTCAGTTTGCTCCGGTAGGTAGCCCCGATACTTCCAAAAGTAGTGTCGTCCGCCATTTATGTTTATGTTTGACCGTATAAAAAACTGATAGTGCTACAAGCCTGCAACAAGAATGCGTCACTTGGTATGTATACTATATATTATGTCAGGTGAAAAAGTCTCCCTACGCTCAGAATTTTATGAGCATTGTTGTTTTGGAAGAATTCTACAATAAAATTAGGGTGTTGCCGAAGTCTACCTAAAAATACCCATCGCAACAAGACAAGTCTATTATAAGTTGAGACAGTAACTAAAAGTAACTGACATATTGGGGAAAAAAAAATATTCTTCATCTGGATTTTAATCTTATTCTGTTCCATGCATTGCTATTTGAGAAGAAGAAAAGAAAATAGTACACCCATTCTAAATTTATAAGATGTGTTAGCTTTTCTAAATACATTGTTTTATAGAAGCAAGCAAGCACCTCTTCTGCTTCCACCGTGTCAAGAAAATTATTTAACTTAACTGGCGCTTAGCTACGATGTACATGGTCTAGCAAGTATTGTGTAGAATTGAGGGAGGAGAAAAATGTGAGGGACAAGATTTTCACCTTGGTACCTCCCTAATACTTAAACCGCTCTAAATTATAAGATGTTTGACTTTTTTATCTTTAATTTTAACTACTCGTCTTATTAAAAGATTTCTACAAAATATCACTTACTTTGTTGTGGTTTGCTTTATTAATAAAATTTTTCTTCAAAAATGACTTAAATTTGAAAATAGTTGTAAAAGACAAGTGGTCAAATTTAGAGTAAAAAATGTTAAAAGGTTTGTAATTTGGAACAGAAGAATTACGTTACACACAGACTTGAGTGCTTCGCAAGTGGTGGTGTGCTTCGTTTTTGCATTAACTCAACAGAATCAAGGTCATGCGTGCGTGAGACGTTGCTGGGGCCCTGAATGCGTCGAAGCTGGACGCTGTGAGGGAGAGCGCACCCTCCCACCGCCGGTGACCACCCGGTCCCGGCGTCCACGCCCGGCGCCCGGCGGCCACCTCGGTCTCCGGCGCAGCCAAGCACCACCACCAACGACTCACCATCCCCTCCTCCGCCTTCCCCATCGCACAACTCTCCCTGCTCTCGCGCCATGGGCACGGCTCACCGTCCGAAGATCTCGCTCGGTTCTCCCCCCGCCGCCCCCCGAGCATCTCGCCAACCTCTCGCAGCTAGGCCTCAACCCGTTCGCCCGAAGCCTTTCCATGGGTCCCCCCCTCGTCGGACTACAGCTGGGGGCGGGAGGCTGTGCTTCGGCGACTCCGGCGCTTCCTCCGGCGGCTCAGAGGCCCCTCCCCCTGCAGGAGGGGAAGGAGAAAACTCCCTTGAGGCGCCGGCGGCGCCCGGCGTCGCCGCCACCACGGCGCCATTGCGCCCCGTCGTTCATGGGCATTGCTTGGCGGACTGGGTTGCTCCGCCAATGCCTCCCACCGCCTCCGCCACCTCCGCCCCATGAGCCAGCCTGTGCCCTCGTCCTCGTGCGGCGCACCCTCCCCGGATGTCCATGTCGCCCAGGATGGGGACGGCTTTCGGGGGAGGTGGCTAGTCGCCGCCAAGGCCGTCGTCCCCCGTCGCCAAGGTCCCCAAGCCCGTCCTGCCGCCCTCGTTGGCCGTTGCTTCAAGCGCCTCGGCGGGCCACGTCAAGGCCAGCTGCGGGTTCCCCCCGATGCTACAAGCGCCACCCGGGAAGGACACGGTCGCCTGCAGTGCACCCTCCCGCCCATTGGCGTGTTCCGGCGGTGTCGACAGCGGCCGGCTCTCTGGGGAAGTCCTCCGGCCTTGACCGTGGCCCTCGGCGTCGGCGGCTCCTCTAGGGCCACGCCCGTTTGGGGATTCCACCGTCGCAAGGTTCGCATCGGCGGGCCAGCGAGCCGGTACCCGCATCTTTGCGCTCCCCCCCCCGCCGGCTTGGAGCCTTACCGCGTCCCGCCACCCGAGCTCGAGCCTCCGGAAGGCCCACGCCTCGCCGCCCGGCGTGCGTCGGCGGGACCTAGAGTGGAAATGGTCGCCGTTCCCGCTCGCCAACGTGGATCTTGGTGGCCGAGCCTGCGCTAGTGGATCCTGGTGGTCACGGTTACGGTAACCGACCACCCACCACTACGATGCACATCAGACAGCAACTCTACGAGTTCCACCACATCCCTTGGGACTCAGTTTCTGTGCGCCGCCACTTCCCTGAGGATTACCTGGTGCGGTTCGGCAGCCGTGAAGACCTTGAGAGTGTTCTCCGCAACCCCAGCCCGCCGGATGCGCCTCTCCGGCTGATTTGGCGTCGTTGGTTGCGACAGTCTGCGGCCTCCCCAAGGCCGATGAAGTTCAAAGTGGTTGTGGGTATGAGAGGCGTCCCAGCTCACCTATGGGACGACGCGGCCGCGCAGGTCATCCTGGGCTCCTGCTGCGCCCGCGTTTCAGTCATGCCGCCCGATGTTCTAGATGACGATGATGACCCGAGTTCTTCGTCCAAGCCTGGTGTGTCCATCCGTCCCTCATTGTGGATGAGAAGCTTGTCGCTGTTCCGGAGCCCCGCATCCACGATGCCCATGGCGCGCTCTACCTCCGCCCGGCCGACATCATCGACTCCGAGGTCCCCCTGCTCTGGTACAGGGCGAGGCTGAGGCTTGCCGAGTACGGGACTGGGGGGACATGGTGCCTCCGCCGGACGACGACGATGACGAAGGGCGGCCTTGGCGTCGCGACGACGACTCCGATGGCAGCGGAGATAGCAATTACAACGGATTCTCGCCGAGGCGCCCCTCGTTCCTATGGGAGTCGGCGAGGCCGAGGACGGGGCTGAGGCCCGGGCGGTCCCCGCCGCCCTCGCGACTGCCGTTGGGCCTCCCGCGGTGGCTAGCCCGCTCAGCGCCGCAACGCCGAGCCGGCGATCGTCATTCCAGACGGTCCGCGTCTGCACGCTGCGGGCGGGCATGGGCACGGGGCCCTAATGGAACGCCGCGGGAAAAGACAGCCGGGGATACGATTCTCTTTATCCTGCATCGATAGATCTTGCGCCGAATAAGCCCCGCTGCCTGAAGGTTGCTGTACACTGGGCCGGGACGCCCAAGAAGCGGGTTACACGGCGACACCGGCTACTGGACAAATGATCGAGTTGACCCGCAATCCCCTGGATTCGCGTCGGTCGGAAAAATGGGATCCCATGCTTCTCGATTTGAACATCAAATGCGTCGAGCTTTGCCGCCCGGTCATGCGACATGCCGGTCGTAGCCCCCGGGTGGGCTCCAGGCGTCGTCCGTCCCGCCCCGATTTGCATCACCGGGAATTGCCGTGCGGATTGCTAGGCTCCATGGCGAACTGGGCTCCGTGAGCGTGGTGGGAGTTGTGGGTCGGGCCAGCGTTTGGCCACGTGCTATCTTTGTTGCCCTCGGCTGATTCTGATGAACTGGTTCTAGACGTGAATGAGAGTGTGGGCCGGACCCCGTGGACGCTGCTTCATCGCCTTCGCCCGGCCTGGGCATTGCTGCCTTGTCTCAGTCGATGTTGAGCGTGATGTCTTTAGCGCCTCCGTGCCCGGGAGTGGAGCGCGCACCCTCCCCCACTCTTGACCTGCATCAGCATACACCGCCATCATCACCTACTGTGGCTGCCACCACTGAGCCAGCCAGCCCCGCGGTTACGGAACCAGGTAGCCGAGATGTCACCATGTTCATTGATTCAATCACGCTCCCTGTCGAGCCGCCCCTGATCGCCTCCCCTCCTCGCCTTCGCGTTTCCAAGCCCAGGAACCATGATCCGGTGCCTCGTCGGGAGCAGAGGTCGGGCGGCGAAGAACTTCCTTGTTGCCGCAGCCCGAAGCCCGTGCCACGAAGATCATCTTTGAAGAGGATGGGGATCGAGAGCTTCCGGGAGCGCAACGATGACTCAGCCTATAAAAGATTCGAGGCAACCTTCAAGGAGCCCATGTCGTCCTCCAAGCGTGCAGCCATGAAGGAGCTGTTTCCTGACCGTCGTAGACGCCGAGACTATGTCTAGGCTGTCCGACCCCCTTGACGTCGCTAATATTGTTGCTATAATGAGTACGACACACTTAGTCTGTTGGAACGTGCGTGGCCTTAACAGCTCGGCTCGCCGTTCAGTTGTAAGAGGGCTGCTGTCACTCGAACGCGTATCCCTCCTCTGCCTTCAGGAAACCAAGGTGACCGCGTTCACCAATCGAATGCTCCTGGAAACTCTAGGGGTTGACTACGACTCTTGTGTCCTACCGGCTGCCAATACAGCTGGTGGTGTCCTGGTTGCTTGGCGTCGAGATGAATGGTCCGTGTTGCAGCGTACATGTATGAGATTCTCGGTCTCTGTCCTTCTGCAGCCCCTTGCCTCCGCCGGCTCTACTTGGTGGCTGTCCACCGTTTATGGACCTAGTCAGTTTGCCGACAAAGCAGCATTCCTGGATGAGCTCATGGCGTTGAAGCAGTCATGTGGTAGCCCATGGCTTATTTGTGGGGATTTTAATCTAATTCTACAAGACGCCGACAAGAATAATGGCCGTCTGCACCGAGGTTGGATGCGACGGTTCCGTAGCACGATCGACGATATGCACCTGGCGGAGTTATATCTCAACGGCCGTCTCTTTACTTGGAGCAGTGAGCGACGTAGCCCAACGCTGGAACGACTCGACCGAGCCTTTGCTGATGATGGCTGGCTCGAAGCTTTCCCCAACCATCACCTCTCCTGCTTATCTACGGATTGCTCCGATCATGCTCCGCTATCACTGAAGCTTGACTCCGGTTGCTGGGCAAAACCGCGCTTCCGATTCGAGGCCATCTGGCCAAAATTCGAAGGGTACCTGGAGACTGTCAAAGAGGCCTGGGTATGTCCGCTGCTCAACGCCGATGCTTGCCGTGTCCTCGACTACAAGCTGCGAAATACTGCCAAGGCACTAAAAGCATGGAGTGCAAAACATGTGGGGAGTATCCGTTTGCAGCTCATCATGGCTAGGCAGCTCGTCAAGGAGTTTGACAAAGCCCAAGACTTCCGCCAGCTTTCCGCGCCAGAATTTGAGCTACGGGCACAGCTCAAGTGCACAATCTTGGGGCTGGCATCTCTGTCCAGAACCATCGCAAGGCAACGCTCGAGAGTAAGGCAGCTTGAAGAAGGGGATGCGAATACAAGATACTTCCATCTACAAGCCTGCCATCGGAGGCGAAAAAATTTCATTGCAACCATCGAGCACGAAGGTACCCCGCTCAGCACGGATGACGACAAGTGCGAAGCGGCCTACAACTTCTACCGTGCATTGCTGGGCCAAAATTTCGCCAGAACAGGCAGGCTGAACTTGCCTCAGCTGCTGCTGCCACAATTGGACCTCACTGGCCTGGACGTGTGTTTCTCTGAGGAGGAAATTTGGGGCACCATCAAGGAGATGCCGAGTGGTCGAGCACCGGGTCCTGACGGCTTCACCGGCCTCTTTTACAAGACGGCCTGGGAGGTCATCAAGCCGGATGTCATCAACGTCTTCAATGCGTTCTGGTCTTTGGATGTACGTAGCTTATACCTCCTCAATGACGCCACAATGGTCCTACTGAGAAAATGCCCAGCACCTACTAAGCTTGGTGACTATCGCCCCATTAGCCTTATTCACAGCATGGGTAAGCTGGTGACAAAGCTGTTGGCCAGGAGACTTGCGCCATTGCTTCAGCGCTTGGTGAGCCCCAATCAGAGTGCATTTGTCAAGGGGAGAAGTCTGCATGACAATTTTCGAGCAGCTCAGCTCTCGGCCAGATGGCTGCACGGTAGACACCACTCCTGCGTTTTGCTGAAAGTGGATATCGCCAAGGCCTTCGATTCTGTATCCTGGGAGTTCCTAATTGAGATCCTGTTTCACATCGGATTCTCGGCTAGGTGGAATGACTGGATTTCTGCAATCCTCTCCACTGCTAGCACACGAGTGTCCATCAATGGGAACCTGAGTCGACGCATCTGCCATGCTCGGGGGCTCCGGCAGGGAGACCCCCTGTCTCCTATGCTTTTTGTGCTCGCCATGGAAGCCCTGAACGCCCTTGTCTCCCTCGCGGACCAACGCCGTCTCCTCTCTCGCCTTCCTGGGACGGTGATCAAGCACAGGGCGCTTCTCTACGCCGATGACTTTGTCATGTTCGTCGCTCCATCCAGGGTGGACATGCTATGCGTCCGAGCGATCTTGGACGCTTTCGCCGCTGCATCGGGGCTGGTCACCAACGTTGACAAGTGCGCAATCTCACCGATCAGGTGTACTGACGAGCAGATTCTGGTGGTAACCCAGATCTTTCCTTGCCGAGTCGTTCCGTTCCCGTTTCGCTATCTGGGCGTCCCTCTCGCCTTGGGCCGCTTGTCGCGCACAGATGAGCAGATACTCATCGACGCCGTAGCCGCCAGGATCCCAGTGTGGAAGTCTGGGCTGCTCACGGATGCAGGCCGCGTCTTGCTGACCAAGGTTACTCTCTCAGCGATCCCGGTTCACATCTCAATTGCAACTTGCCTGTCCGCTTGGGCACTCAAGGAACTGGACAAGAGGCGGCGGGCTTTCCTCTGGGCGGGTTCTGATCACGTGGCGGGTGGTCGCTGCAAGATAGCCTGGCCATTGGTCTGCTCACCCAAGGAACACGGAGGCCTCGGCGTTTGTGACCTGCGCATCTTTGGGTTCGCCTTACTACTGCGCTGGGAATGGCTCAGGAGGGCTAATCCATCCCTCGGATGGTCCGGCCTGCCTTCTAGGCCAGAGCGGACAGTGCAGGCTATGGCCAATGCGTCCATCTCCGTCGTGGTGGGCGACGGAGCATCGGCCCTCTTCTGGACGGATGCTTGGATCCAAGGGCGTGCAGTTAGGACGATTGCGCCTCATCTGTTCCGTGCGGTGCCCAAACGTTTTCACTGCCGATGTGTCCGGGATGGCCTGTTGGATCATCGTTGGGTCCGGGACATCAGTGGCCCGTTCACGGTAGATGTGTTGTGCGACTATGTGGTTCTTTGGGAGCTACTGGAGGACACCGTGCTGGACCAGATGGCGTCTGACCGCTTCGTCTGGAAGTGGTCGCCGAACGGCGTATACTCGGCTTCATCGGCTTACAGATCCTTCTTTGTGGGCATGACCTTACTGCCGGGGGCCAAGGAGCTCTGGCAAGCAAAGGCTCCGCCGCGAACCAAGTTCTTCTTCTGGCTGGCGTTGCATAGACGCCTATGGACCGCAGATCGACGTCATCGCCACAACTTGCAGGACTCCAATCTCTGTGCCCTCTGCGATCAGCTTCCGGAGACGGTGGATCACCTGCTTGTGGGCTGCGTTTACAGTAGAGAACTTTGGGGCAGGGTTCTGACCCCCATGGGCTTGCTTGGTTTGGTTCCCTCTGCAGATGACTGTGTCGTGGGCTGGTGGCTGCCCTGCCGGGGTGGTCTGCCGCCAGATCATCGCAAAGGGTTCGACTCGCTCGTCCTCCTCGTCACCTGGTTCCTCTGGAAAGAGCGGAACCGGAGGGTGTTCGACGCCACCTCCATGCAACCTGCGGAGCTTTTCAACGCTGTGGTCGAGGAAGGAAGCGCGTGGATTGCAGCGGGCAACTCTGTTCTCGCCGCCCTGCTGCACTTGTTGCCAGTTTGTTGTAGCTCTTAGTTTCAGTAGTTTCATTTCTCTGTTACCTGCTTAGTGTCCGGGGCAAGAGAGTTGGCCGGAATGCCACTCGCGCTCCTGGCCCAATCTCTCGCTGCTGACACTTCGCCTTGTATTGCTTCTCCTCTTAATGAAATACATGCCTTGCATGTTCGCGAAAAAAAAAAACTCAACAGAATCATGTCGCTCCATGCATGTGTCGCAACCGCAACAACGATCAGGAGGTGTGTCGGAGATGGAGTCCTTCCTGAAGAAGTTCTTCCCCCGGTTTGCTCAAGAGGACGGCGCGCCAACAAGGGCGTGTACTGCATCTACAACAACCAGGCGCTGACGGCTTTCACCTCGTCGCTATACGCGTTCGGCATGGTGGGGACGCTGCTGGCGAGCCGCGTCACCCGGCGGCTGGGGCGCCAGGCCGTGATGCTGATCGGCGGCGGCTTTGTTCCTGGCGGGCGCGGCGTCAACGCCAAGGGGCGGCTAACATCGCCATGCTCATCGTCGGGAGGATGCTGCTCGGCCTGGGCCTCGGGTTCTCCGGCCAGGCCACGCCCGTGTACCTCGCCGAGGTGTCGCCCCCAGCGGTGGCGCCGGGCGGCTTCATCTCGGCATTCCCGCTCTTCATCAGCATCGGGTACCTGGTCGCCAACCTCATCAACTACGACACGTCGCGGATCCCCGACTGGGGCTGGCGCCTGTCGCTCGGCCTCGCCCGCGGTCCCCCGCCGTCATGGTGGTGGGCGCGCGTTCATCCCGGACACCCCCAGCAGCCTCGTCCTCCGCGGGGAAGCGACGGCGCCGCCGCGCGCGCTTCCCAGCGGGTGCGCGGCAAGGGCGTGGACATCGGCGCCGAAGTTCGCGGACATCTCGCGCGGCGGAGAACGACCGGCGGAACGAGGAGGGCGCGTTCCGGCGGATCCTGCGCCCGCGAGTACCGGCCGTACCTGGTGATGGCCGTGGCGTTCCCGGTGTTCCTGAACCTCACCGGGGTGGCCGTGACCGCCTTCTTCTCGCCGATCCTGTTCCGGACCGTCGGGTTCGAGAGCGACGCCGCGCTCATGGGCGCCGTCTTCCTGGGCCTCATGAACATCGGCGGCATCCTCGCGTCGGGCTTCGCCATGGACCGCTACGGCCGGAAGCTGCTCTTCGTCATCGGTGGCGCGCTCATGTTCACTTGCCAGGCATGCAATTCAAATTTACATTCTTTACTGATTCTTGTTACACGTGCGCATGCACACGAATAACCTTTTGAGCGACTTGCACAGGTGGCCATGGCGAGCATCATCGGATCACAGCTCGGCAACGGGAGCAAGATGCCCAAGGGGTACGCGGTGACGGTGCTGGTGGTGACGCTCATCTTCTCGGCGAGCTTCAGCTGGTCGTGGGGGGCGCGCTGTACTGGACCATCCCCGGCGAGATCTACCCCGTGGAGGTGCGGTCGGCGGGGCAGGGCGCGGCGGTGGCGCTCAACCTGGGGCTCAACTTCCTGCAGGCGCAGTTCTTCCTGGCCATGCTCTGCTGCTTCAAGTACGGCACCTTCCTCTTCTACGCGTCGTGGCTGGTGGTGATGACCGCCTTCGCCGTCGCGTTCGTGCCGGAGACCAAGGGCGTGCCGCTCGAGTCCATGGCGCACGTCTTCGCGCGGCACTGGTACTGGGGCAGGTTCGTCAAGGACCACCAGAAGTTTGGCGAAGAAGAGTCCACCTAGACCTAGCTAAGCTCATTCTCAGAATCACCGAACGTACCCAAGTGGCTTGGTGGTATATAATGAACTACCAGTAGTGGATTGTTGATAAGGGAAATACATATTGCGTGTGTGCGTCTTTTGTGATGACTATAAAGTGTTGTTGGTTTAGAATGGCTTAAGAAAATCTCATCCGTGTAGTAAATTTGGAGACTTCAAATATAATTCGTAGTAGTACATAGGAAAGCCTTCTATCATGTGTTTCTTCTTCATAAATGTAATATAGGAATGGATGGCGTTGTATGGATAGGGAGATCCTAAATTTCGTGGCTGGTTAAGTCTACTTTTTTGCTCCCTTAACTTTTCGCGGAAGTCTACTTTTACTCTCTAAACCCCAAAACCGGATAAACAACCTCCCTCACTTTTTTTTTTTCAAACCATGCGTTTTTCCTCCCTAGAGTGGTTTTGATAGTGGTTTTGCTATAGTGACGGTGGTTTTGTCTTTTTTTTTTTTTATTTATTTAATTTGAACTTTTAAAAAATCATAGTAAATTATAAAAAAATTATAAAATATAAAATCTAATTTTGTTGGACTTCATATGAGTACATCTACATAATAAATATATAATATGGTATGCTTTAGTACAAAATTTTTGCTAGTTTTTTTAATTTATTTTGGCCAAATCTTTGAAAAATCATAGTAAATCACAAAAAATCAAAAATGGAAAATCTAATTTTCTTAGACTCCACATGAGCAGATCTACAAATAAACATATAATATAATATATTTTAATATAAAATTTTTCTTTGTAGCTTTCGATCTATGCTTTTCGTAATTAATTAAAATAATTCATAAATGTAGCTTCTATAACTATTTTGTTGCACTAAAGCATACCATATTATATATTCACTGTGTAGACCTACTCATGTGGAGACAAAAAAATTGAATTTTCTATTTTATAATTTTTTTATGATTTACTCTGATTTTTCAAATATTCAGCTAAAATAAATAAAAAAGAAAAAGACTAGCAAAAACTTTAAACTAAAGCATAACATATTATATATTTACTGTATAGATCTACTCATGTGGAGTCCAGCAAAATTAGATTTTCTATTTTATGATTTTTTTGTGATTTACTATAATTTTTTAAAAAAACAGCTAAAATAAATAAAAAGAAAAAAGACAAAACCACCATCACTGTAGCAAAACCACCATCAAAATTTAAAACCACTTTAGGGAGGAAAAGCACATGGTTTAAAAAGTTGAGGGAGGTTGTTTGTCTGGTTTTGGGGTTCAGGGAGGAAAAGTAGACTTTCGCGAAAGTTGAGAGAGCAAAAGTAGACTTTTTCCACTGGTTGCAGAGGTGCCTAGTATAACGGTAAGCCAAGAACCCATCACCCTGAGCCCACGTCACTTTACAAGCCCACCTCGCAGTGGCTATGCTCTGTGCACATATCAAAGCAATAATGGGCCTCAGCCCACAGTCAGTGAACAACACTGAGCCAGCCTAAACCCATGCGGACTTTCTCCGATCCAGATAAAATCAACTTAGTTATCCTAAGTCAAACTATTTTAAATTTAGCTAAATTTATATAAAAGAATACCAATATTTATACTATTTTAAATTAAATTCATATAAAAGAGTACCCATAGATATCAAATTTGTATCACTAGACTAGATGCATTATGAAATAGATTTGGTGTCACAAATATTGTTATCCTTTTTTATAAAGTTGATCAAATTTAAAATAATTTAGCTTAAAGTGATGCTAGAATTTGATTTAATTTGCAAAGAATGGAGAAAATATTTAAACCAAAAAGATATTCTTAGCAAAAAAATGACGGAAGAACCTGTTCCTAGCAAAAGACATTTTGCTAAGGAAAAAGTTTAAAAAGATCCACTGGTTTCCAATGTTTCAACAGTCATGGCCCAAATCCGCATCATGTTTTTCCACCTACGTCCATGTGAGTAAGGAAAAACTTTATATTACGTAGAACAACCCTTAATCATTTTTGCAAAGAAAATATGCTGTTTGTAGTTTAATTTTGATTTTATCAGCAGTTAAATTTTATTGTTCCATAGTTTTATTGTATTGTCATAGTAGTGAAAATCCATCGTTCATAATCCTTAGTATAATAGTTTTCATTGTGCTAGTACGGAAGTTGGGTGTGGGTGCCAAATAACACGGTGGATTTTTTTTTGGTAAAGCGGAGGAGAAAGAGTATTCCGCGGATATTAGGGGTCCAAAATATTAGGTCTACCACTCTACCTTACGTAACCAAGTACTCTACACGTTTAGTTGCCAACAAAATACTTGGCACCTACTCTTGGCTTTTAAGTTATCCTCGAGTAATACAAGAATAGTTAAATGTACCGGAGACCCTTAAATTTGTAAACGTGTGTCGTTTAAGTCTCTGGACTTTGAAAATACATTTATGTCTCCCTAACTCGTTAAGTGATGTTACATCACAGGCTCCTAAACTTTGAAATTAAATTTCTGGTCTCTAAACTTGTTAAGTGGTACACTACATGCTCCTAAATAGTAACTTTTGATATTTTTTCAAAACTTTTTAGAAATCCAAGTTAAGAAGCGGAAGGGGTACCTAGAAAACTCTAAAAATCTTGATATTTTGTACGTAGGTTGGTAGACTGAATAACAAGGATTATAATGGCATAGAACATGCTAATTTTTTTAAAAAAGTAAAATTTAAATTATTATATTTCAAAAATGGTCAAACTTATATAGTCTATGAATTTATTGGGTATTCAAATGGCAATAAAAAATCTAAAAAATCATATTTGTGCTCTGGACTAATATACTTTGTACGAAAGCATTATTCCTGCCGATGAAAAAGTTTTTGGAAGAATCTCAAAGTTATAGTTTATGGGCCTGTGGTATACCACTCGATAAGTTTGGGGCCTTCAAATACATTTTCAAGGTTCAGAAGCTTTTAGTGTACCATTTAACAAGTTTATGGTGTCAAAAATATATTTTCAAAGTTTAGGACCCTATGTGACACACACACTTACAATTTCGAGGGCGTCCAGTACGTTCAACTCATAGAAGAACAATAAAATAAAAGTGATTCAGCTTCATGTCGATCATATCTAGGTGTACACATATACATTATGAAAAAAAGGCAAGGAAAAAGAAAACAGTCAAGAGAAACCTCCAATCACTAGTAGGAACCCTGCGCAGTTGCGCAGGCCGCGGGGTAGCATTTTGTCGGTGTTTGACCACCGATAGCCTGCCACGGGGTTCCCGTAGCAGTTGATTCGGATTTCGGCGAACAACTAGAACTCGGCGGTTTCACGCAAGAGACACACGGTTTATCCTGGTTCGAGCCCTCGTCGTCGAGTAAAAGCTCTACTCCAGTCGGCCTTGGCCTTTTACGTTGGATTGATGTGTGATCGTGTATTGTTCGTCTGTTACAAAAGAGGGTGCTCTGGCTCCTTTTTATAAGAGGAAAAGAGCCAGAGCTATGGTTTCTAGTCCTAGTCGGATCTATAGGAAGTGTTCTGTTCTGATTGCAGAGGTTACTTTCTATTCGTCTAACTAGGATGGTCCGTATTCTACTCAGATCCGTCCTTCTTGCTCTTGTCCTGACGGAAGCCGTGCTGGTGAGTAGCCGTCTACGTCCCGTATCGACAAGCCCCCGAGCATTTCGAAGTAGAACTCGGGGAGCGCCTTGCTTCTGGAGTGATGCTTCGAAGTGGTCTAGCTGAAGAATTGTTCCCTTTTGTGCGCCGTAGGCGCGCTCATTGAGTGTAGCCCCCGAGCCTCTTGCTACTTATTTATAAGTATTTGGAGGATCTTGAAAAAAAAAAAAAAGTTGAGGGTGTATGCCCCCAGTAGCCCCCGAGCCTTCGTCTGAGTTGTTTTTTGTCAGAAAAGAAGTCGAGCGATGGCTTTCGGTTGACGTGCGCCCATAGGCGCACTCCTTGAGTGTAGCCCCCCGAGCCTCTTGCTTTTTGGAACAAAGAGCTGGAGGGTCCAGAGTAGCACGATGGCTTTTGAAATTTTAGCCCAAAAGTAGTCGGGTGGTGGCTTTTTGATTGACGTGCGCCTATTGGCGCACTCAATGAGTGTAGCCCCCGAGCCTCTTGCTTTTTAGAACAAAGAGCTGGAGGGTCTAGAGTAGCATGATGGCTTTGAAATTGTAGCCCCCGAGCTTGAATTCTTTCCCTCAAAAGTAGTCGGGTGGTGACTTTTTGATTGATGCGCGCCTATTGGCGCACTCAATGAGTGTAGCCCCCGAGCCTCTTGCTTTTTGGAACAAAGAGCTGGAGGGTCTAGAGTAGCATGATGGCTTTGAAGTTGTAGCCCCCGAGCTTGAATTCTTTTCCGAAAAGTAGTCGGGTTCTTCTTTATTTGTCACCTCCGAGCTTTTTCCGAAGTTCTTCCTTAGCTGCAGCCCCCGAGCTTTTTCCGAGTTCTTGTAGAAAACGGACAACGGCTCGTGACTTTGCTTTTACTTGTCCTTTATGCGATTTTATGGTTGGGCGTTGGCGGCCTGGTGGTATAAAGGCTTTTTCTTGTCTTTGGGATATGCTTGGAATATACTCTTACATTTGCTCTCTTTTTGCCTTCTTTTATTGTCCTTGTCAATGCTTCTCCGAATTGGTAAACTTGGTCTATGTACGCCGATCTTGGTCTATAAATTGCACTTCCCTTTCGGTTGTTTTTGAGTCTTGTAGTATGCTTCTTCCTGTTCTTGTGACAATGATAGTTTGCGAGGTTGAACAGCCTCCGGGCTTCTTTCTTGTTCTTCCAGTATGGTCTATTTAGTGGGTAGAAGAATTTTTGAGATAGGGATTAGAGGCAGACTAATCCCGGAGTAGCATTGTGATTGGAGGCTCGTTCTGGTAGCTAGAAGAAGTCTTGAGATGTGCCTTATGCTGGGTCATTTTGCACTCTTAGTTCTTCTTTTCCACTCTGCCGGACATATGCTCTGTGTGGGAAGGTTGTTGATCCGCATAGTCCTCTAGCTGTGCGGTGCAAAGCAGCGACCGACTAACGCAGAGCTGGAGCTCTCTTGTTCACATGGGGTTCGATCCGACTTGTTCTTGGAGAGGCCCGATGTGATGCTTGATCGATCGGTGCTCCTTTTGGCAATCTTGAATGCTTTGTGTTGGTGTATCAAGGTTGCTTTGGATCTGCTTTCGGCTCATTACGCCTTAGAGGTAGTGCGGGTGCAGTAACAAGGACGGTCTTGGATTCTGCGTAATTGTTTTCTATGGCAGAATTCCACTGGGTTCCTTGTAGCTATTACTTTGGATTTCTTCTGAATTCGATAGGTGTTGTAAGGCTTGTAACCTTGTATCCTGTAATATTGAAGAATATTTGATCCCGCAATGATCCGAGTTGTTTTGTCCTCGAGTTTATGGTTGTCCGCCTTCGAGCCGACTTGTTTTTGATTGATATGAAGATTGTATATCTTTTAGTAGACTTGTTTTGGCTAGAAGTTGGTGGCTTCCTTTATTTGGAGTTTCTTTGGTGGCCGTCTTCTTTTGGGTCGACTTGTTATGATAATATTGGCAAAGCTATCTTTCCTTGTACGGCCGATGCATTACTTTTATCGTTGGTGGGTGACGGGATAAAGACCGTTATCCCGTGATTTAGGGGTTTCTTGGGCCTTTCACATTCTTGCGCCTTGTATCCGTTGGTCTTTTTACCGTTGCCCCTTAAGTGGGCCTTTTAAGACCGGTCTATAAATTAGCTGCGGTTACTGTTCTCCTTCTTCACCTTGCCTTTGTTTCCTGAAACCCTAGCGCCGTAGAAAAAATCCCCAAATCTTTGCTCTTGCATTGCCGCCACGCATCCTCCTCTTAGTTTGGGTGCTTGCTTCGTTGCATGGGAAGGAAGAAGGTGGCTTCAAGAAGTCGGTAGTTGAGAAGTCTGTTCTTGAGCGGGGAGGTCGACGAGCAATTTGAATCCCGAGTTTGTTGCTATGAAGGCCATCGCAAAGAACTTCCCCCATACGACTACCCAAGAGAAGCATATGGTTGAACTGCAGGATTTGGGTATGATCCAGCCCCCAAGGAATTCTCGGTTGGGTTGCTTTTGGTGAGCATCGTGTCCCGTTTCCCGCCCAGGGGAGATTGTGCTTTTTGTTTCTTTTGTTCGTGCCGGGCTTTGTTTGCTGGCTTGTTCCTTCCTCCACCATTTTCTTCGCTTCTTTTCCATCTCTCTTCATGATCTTACCCCGAATGGGGTTCTTCATCTTTCTGTTTTTTATCCATTTTTGTGAGACTTTCCTTGGCATTCCTCCCTCCCTCAATCATTTCGTTTTTTCTTTTCCGTCTCAAGCCGCAGCCCCGCAATGATTCCCTCCACACCCTTGGTGGATGTGGGATTCAATTCCGGCAAGGGCGTAAGTCGAGCCACTTCTTTGACTATGACCTTGTTGATTCCGTGAAGGATTGGCGGTCCAGTGGTTTTATCTTTGGTAATCTTGATGGAGGTCTTTGGTGCTCCAAAGCACTTCAAACCTACTCGGGGTCCCTTTGTTCCTAATGATCGGTGGGAGAGAGAGTAGCTCACTTACGCCGAGTTGTCTCTTCTTGAACCTATTTTCAATAGGATTAGGTACTGAGGCGAGAATGGTTTGTCGGTTTTGCTATTGTGGCAAGTTATCTCCGTCGCCGAGTATAACCTTTGAAGGCGCGTGAGAACTTTGGCTTTGAGTACTCGGGTGCCGAGGATTCCTCTCGTATGGTGGCCACGACCGAGTTGTCAGATGAGGAGATGCTTGTTCGTCTCCAGAAGATTTTGAAAGGCGCGTCGGTGGTCCCAATGATTGGTTTCGAGTACTCCGCTGATAAGCCTCCCCCCCTTTGTGAGTGTTTCTTCCTATTTATATCTGTACTTCCGAGTTCTTTTGACTGAGATTGACTAGTTTCTTGTCTTTTTTGAAGCCTTTTGGCAGGGATTTTAACATTGATGCCTCTCTCTATGTTGATGGAGAGATTGCTCCTCCACCTGCTCCTTTGGCTGCTCCTTCGGCTGCTGGCCAGGTATCCGAAGGTCGAGTTGATTTGCCGGGTATTTCTGTGAGGGAAATCATTGAATATGTTCCTTACCAGCCGGTGGCCCTTCCTCGAGTTACTCGTGCTGGTGCCAAGAGGCCTGCTTTGTGGGGGATTCTTCCTCTTCGCCATTTCGAAGCTTGGTAGCGTTCTTCTCCTTCCCCTCGACCATCAGTAACCTTTTGACAGGTGAGAGGTTGTTTGGTTTTACTTTTGTTCGCTCTTTTTTGAAAAGTAGTCTTGATTCTTTTCTTTGGTAGGCGGTGTATCTGTTCTTTTTGAAGATGAGGCTGAGGATGTTGATGATTCTCCTCTTCTTCGTCGGTAAGTGTTGTCTTTTTGGCTTTGGTATACATACTTCTTTGTTGTTTTTGTTCTGACTTGGCTTTTTGTAGCCCCCGTGCGACTTCTTCTCCTTCTCTGGCCTTGGGGCCCTTGCCGGGTCCTCCTCCTTCCACCGCCGGGTTGTTGGTGGGTTTGGATGTGGTTATGCCGCCTCCGCCTCCTCGTCCTCGACTTGCTATTCATCGTGCTCCTAGGTAAATGCTGACTTCTTTTCTTCCTTTTGGTATCATTTGTCTTTAGCTTCTTTTGTTCTTGTAGGTCTTTAGCTTCGGCTTCTGATTCTGAGAAGACCGTGAGTGTTGGAGCTATAGGTCGGGGCGTCGTGTTTGATCCTCATCTAGCTGTGGATTCTATCCCAGTGGTGGCTTCATCTTCTATTTCTTTGGGACTTCTTCTTTTTTGGTTTCTTGCAGGCGGTTGATTGATTTTGCTTTTATAGCGAAGAGTTGTTGCCTCTTGCCCAACCCTTGACTTCTTCTAGGGTTGGGAATTCTCCTTCTTTGTCTCCTTCTTATGCTCCTTGGGATTACGTTTTGTGATTTGAAGGCGATGCGGGATGCGGAAGAAGACTTCAATCCGAGTTCCGCCTTAAGAAGCTTGAGGCTGGATTCAAGTCTTTTCTTGAACAATTCAGGTAGGATGATTTGTTTGCTTTATTTTCTATCTTGTTTTTTCTTATCCTTGTTTTTCTTTATGTGCGGGGAGTATGTCGGTGATTTCGACCTTTTTTTTTGGCTCGTCGAGTCCCAAAAGAAGTTGTTGGATGAACTGGCCTCTGCTGTGGTGGCGCTTGATGAGGGCGTCAAGGACGTCGATCTTCGGAGACTGCCTTGAGAGCTCAGGTTGTTCTTCTTTGTTGAATCAGAAGAAGGCTTCTCGGGATCTCAAGGTACTTGTAAATGTTTTTTTTGTTGCGTATAGTTTTGTCACTGCTTTTTTCTCGACTTCTTTCTGCTTTCTTTTGCAGCTTTGAAGAAAAAGTACTCGGAAGAGACTAAAGCTTTGAAGCTTGAAGTAAAAACCTTCCGCAATGACTCGGAGAAGGTAAAGGCGGATCTTTGAAGAAACTTTAGTCGGGGCTCGGCTGATTGGGCGTGGTGCTGATCGAGATCTTTTGCAGGCTAAGGCATCGATTGAAGACTTGTCCACCCGTCGAAGGCTTGGAGAAGATTGGTGGTCAACCTTCTTTGAGTTACGTGCAAGGTCTTGCCACTATCTTTGAGGAGGCTGAAGATGTTGGTCCGACTGGGTTCAGTTCCTTCCTCGACTGACCAGGCGGACCATCAATTTTGCCAAGGATGCAGTGTTGCTTGGCGTTCAGGGTGTCTTGGCTCGCATCCGAGTAGTTGATCCTAACTTTCCTCTTGATAGGGTGATGGATGGGACCCATACTCCTGAGGATGAACAAGCACTCTCGGAGTCTGAAGCTGCTGTTCTGCCGTTAGCTCAGGAGTTTACTGATCTTGTAGAGATTACGCCAGTGCGTGCTGATGATGGTGATGATCATCAGTAGTAAACTTTTGTTGTAATGAAACTTTGATGTCTTCTCAGATAAAATTTCTTGAATCTTGGCCAAATATCTTGTTGTTGTGTTGAAATGTTTGAATATTTTGTTATCTGTTGTACTCCTTTTGGCGTTGTGAATCCATCTGAGAATAGTTAATATTATAGCCGTCTTTAATGATTAGTTTGGACCGTAGGCCCTCATCCGAGTTCTTTTTCTCTAGAAGTCGGGATAGGTCGAGCTCTCTCTTGGCTCTCATCTAGTCCTGAAAAGGAGCTAGGATAGAGCGAGTGTTGACTTTATTTTAGCCGTACTCTCATCGGTGTTGTGAAAACAACCCGGAATAGTTGGGCTCAGGCTAGGTTGTAGCCATTTTGCACTTCAACGAATAATTCGGACCGTAGGCCCTCATCCGAGTTCCGTTTATCTAGAAGTCGGGACATGTCGAGCTTTCTCTTTGCTCTCATCTAGTCCTAAAAAGGAGCTAGGATAGAGCGAGTGTTGACTTTATTTTAGCCGTACTCTCGGTGTTGTGAAAACAACCCGGAATAGTTGGGCTTAGGCTAGGTTGTAGTCATTTTGCACTTCAATGAATAATTCGGACCGTAGGCCCTCATCCGAGTTCCTTTTATCTAGAAGTCGGGACAGGTCGAGCTTTCTCTTTGCTCTCATCTAGTCCTGAAAAGGAGCTAGGATAGGCCGAGTGTTGACTTCTTTAGCCGTACTCTCATCGGTGTTGTGAAAACAACCCGGGGGGGTCGGCGTTTTTGCTCTCATCGGGGTTTGCGGGGGGGGGTCGGCGATTTTGCTCTCATCGGGGTTTGCTCATCGGGGGGGGTCGGCGCTTTTTTTGCTCTCATCGGGTTTGCCCGGGAGGTTGAGTGCTTTTTGGACCGTAGGTCTTTACTCGAGTTCCGTATTCTAGAAGTCGGGATCTGGTTGCGAAAAGGAGCTGAAATCTTTGTAATCTTTCTTATGAATCTTTGTTGAAGGAAGTAGTACATGTCTTTGTTGTCTAGGCGTAAAATCGTCGTAATTGAGAGATGTGCCATGAATTTTTTTATTGGGACTCCGTCTTGATCATCGGTTCGTAGGATCCCGGTCCTGTTACTTTTGTTACTATGAAGGGACCTTCCCATGGAAAATTTGAGTAGTTTGTGTCTTCCATCGATTTTTGTATTTTCTGAGAAATAGATTGCCGGCTTGTAAGGTTCTTGGTTGAAGCGCTTTTGTCGTAATATCTTCTCGGTCCTTGCATGTATCTTCTTTGATTGTAGTGTTGCATTGACTCGACTTCTTCTAAGCTATCGATTTCTAGTCTCCACGGTTTCCTCTGCTTCTCCTTCGTTATATTGCTCAATTTTGGGAGATGTCGGATCAAAAGTAAATTTGGTAGTACGGCTTCCGATCCGTATACTAGGAAGAAAGGCGAGTAACCGGTTGCTCTGCTTATTTGAGTTCTTAATCCCCGGACTACTTTGGGTAGTTCATCTATCCATTTTGCTCCGTAATCTTTGAGGTCTTCATATAGTCTTGGTTTTAATCCTGCCAAGATGAGTCCGTTGGCTCTTTCTACTTGACCGTTTGCTTGAGGATGAGCCAGCGATGCATAGTCAATGCTAAATCCGCGATCTTGAGCCCGACTTTTTGAATTCATTAGGCGTGAATGGTGATCCTAGGTGCGTAATTATCCTGTTTGGCATCCCAAAAGCGTGCATAATTTCTTGGATGAACTCTTGTGCTTTGGGCTGAGCTATATTTTACTAACGGTTTGTATTCTATCCACTTGGTGAACTTGTCGATGGCCACGAAGATGTACTCGAACCCTCCTTTGGATTTCTTAAGTGGTCCGACTTGATCAATCCCCAAACATGAGAACGGCTATCTTTGGTGGGATGCATATTAGATTGTGAGTGGAGCGTGTGCTTGTTTTGCAAATATTTGACAGTTTTTGCAGTATTTGACTAGTTCTTCGGCGTCTTTTAATCTTTGTTGGCCAATAGAATCCTGATCGAAAAGCTTTTCCGACTAGTGTCCTTGAAGATGCATGATTCCCTTGCAGCACCCGAGTGCATTTCTAGTAATATTTCTTTCCCCTCTGTTGTTGATACACATTTCAATAATACGCTGATGATTTGCTCTTTTGTAAAGATTATCTCCTACTAAGGCGTAGTTTTTGCTTCGTCTGATTACCCGAAGTTATACGCTTTATTTCGGGTAACTTCTTTTCCTTGATGTAATCTATGAATACTTGCATCCATGTTGAGTTGTTTGTGCTGATCATTAGAATTTGCTCTTGCTCTGTCTTCTTCTTTCGTCTTCTTTTTTCGTCGACTTGATAGATGGTTTGTTTAATTTTTTACAAAAACTCCAGCGGGTACTTTTGCCCTATCGAGCCTAGTTTGGCTAACACATCATTTTGCAACATTTGAATCTCGTAATATATGATGTATTTCTAGACCTTGAAAATTCTTCTCAAGCTTTTCGATTTTGGCGCAATAGGCATCCATGTTTTCCTTGGTGCAATCCCATTCTTTATTGACTTGGTTGATTACTACTTTGCTAAATCTCCGTAGACTAGTAATCTTTTGATTCCAAGTGATGTTGCGACTTGTAGGCCGTGGATGAGTGCCGTTACTACTGCTTCATTGTTGGTAGCTTGCCATAAAATTTGTAGAACATATCGAAGTTGTTTTCCATCGGGTGCGATAAGTAGTATACGCTCCTGCCCCTCCTAGTTTTAGAGATCCATCGAAGTACATTTTTCAATGGTCTAGGATGGCGTTTGGAGTAGGTTGTTGTATTTCAGTCTATTCCGCAATGAAGTCGGACAATGCTTGAGATTTGATTGCCTTTCTTGGTGTGAATTCTATCTTGAGTGCTCCGAGTTCAACTGCCCATTTTGAAATTCGTCCTATTGAGTCTCGGTTTCTTAGGATGTCTCCGAGTGGAAAATCTGTTACGACGACTACTTTGTGACCTTCAAAATAATGCCTGAGCTTTCTTGAAGTTATAAGTATTGCGTAGAGTAGTTTTTGCACGTGAGGATATCTCACTTTTGATACTTGTGAGTACTTCACTTATGTAGTATACTGGCCTTTGTACTTTGTAGATGTGTCCTTATTCTTCTCTTTTCGACCACAATAGCCGTGCTAACTCTTTGAAGTAGTTGCAGTAATGTAGAGCATGAGGTCTTCGTCTTTCTTTGGTGGTACTAATACTTGGAGAGATGTTTGATGTATGCTTTTAGCTTGTCGAAGGCTTCTTGTGTTTCTTCGTTCCATGTAAATTTGTCATTTTCTTTAATAATTTGAAAAAAAGGTAAGCCTTTTTCCCCCAGTCTGGAGATGAATCTGTTGAGTGCTTTGCCATGCAACTTTGTTAGTTTCTGTAGATCCTTGATATCTATTTGGTGGGCCCATGTCGGTTATTGTCTTGATTTATTTTGTGCTTGCTTCAATTCCTCTTTTGGCCGACCGAGTAGTTGCCACGATGATACACCAAATACACATTTGTTGGGGTTAAGTTTCCACTTCCATCTTTTGAGATTGTTGAAAGTTTGTTGTAGATCTTCAATTAAAGAATCGTGTTCTTTGTTTTGACGACTACGTCATCTACATATGCTTCAGCGTTCTTTCCAATTTGATCTCCCAAACAAGTGCGGATTGCTCTTTGGTATGTTGCTCCTGCGTTTTTGAGTCCAAAAGGCATTGTTTTGTAACAATAGGCGCCAAAAGGTGTAATGAACGAAGTTTTGCTTTGGTCTTCTTCTTTTAGTGCAATCTGGTGATATCCCGAGTAGCAGTCTAGAAAAGATAATAGAGCTGATCCTATTTGTTGAATCCACTATCTGATCAATTCTTGGTAATCCGAAAGGGTCCTTTGGACAATGTTTGTTGAGGTATGTGTAGTCGACACACATACGCCATTCATCTGTGTTCTTTTTGTGTACCGAGCAGGATTTACCAACCGATGCGGGTGTAAGATTTCTTTAATGAACCCCGCCGCGCTAGTAGTCGGGCTATTTCTTTTTTTATTGCTTCCTTTTTGTATGCGGTGAAAAACGTCGTAGTCTTTGTTTGATCGGTCTTGCTCCTTTGTTGACTTCAATTTTGTGCTCGACCAACTCCCTTGGGACTCAGGGCATATCTGGCGGTTTCGGACAAATATATCCTTGTTGTCCCGTAAGAAGTTGGTGAGCGCGAGTTCCTATTTGATAGGCGGGGTGTGCGCTGATTGTGGCGATCTTTGATGGATCACCCTGTCCCTAGATCAATCTTTTTTGGTGCCCTCTCCCTCGGTGTGGTGAGTGTACTTTGTTTTTTGGCCGGTATCTCCGGTTCTTACGTTCTTATTTCGCTCTTTGCCGAATTGATTTCACCTTGTACTTTTGAGGATATTTGTATTGCTTGTACATCGCATTCGTATGCTCTTTTTAGGTCTCCTCTCGAGAGAGAGTACTCCGTGAGGTCTGGCATCTTGAGTAGTAGATATGGATAGTGTGGTATTGCCAAGAATTTTGCTAGCTATTTGGTCTTCCTAATATCGCATGATATGATGATTCAAAATCTGCAACTTCAAATTTGATGAGCTCGTCACGTAATTTGTGGGAGTTCCAAATGTTCTTTGGAAGTGTAATCTGTCCGAGAGGCATAGCTGGTCTCCCGGGTATTATCCCACAAAAAGGTACGCTTGTAGGTGTGATCATTTTTGAGAATTCTGTTCCTATTTTCTTCGTGGTGTCTGCGCAAATATGATGTTGAGTCCTGCTCCCCCCATCGATGAGTACTTTGGTTCTTGTTATGGCGGCAATTGTTGGTCCGAGTACTAATGGATATAGCCCCTGCGTTCCCAACACTTGTCCATTGGTCTTCCCGTGAGAACTGAATTGGATATTGTGACCGGTTTAAATATCTAGGTGTTCTTGGCTCGCTTTGCCATGATTGTTCGCCAAGCAAGCTTGTCTTCTTGTTTGCTCCTAGAACCGGGTACTCATGAGAATATTACCGATATTTGTTGCTCTTGGATTTTGAAAACCGTTATCTATTTGTGTTGTCTTCTTCTTTCTTCTCTTTGTTTTCTTCCTTGTCTTGTTTGTCCTTTCTCATATATTTTTTTCTTGAAAGATGCGACACTCTCCCATTGGGTGGATTCCTGTTGGAGGATAGATGCATTTCATGTTTTCGAGGTCTTCAAATCTTCTTGCCGGGTAGAATTTCTTTCTTTCGGTGGATGCCACCATGTTGTCGAATATCTCTCTTTTTGTTGTGGAATTCTTGTGCATTTGTCTTGAATATTCCATCTTCTTGAGTTGTCTTGATATCCCGAGTTGTCTTGATAACCCGAGTTGTTTTGGTTGTTCCATCTTGTGTTGTTTTGATCGTTCGAGTTGTTTCTTACATGCGTGTTGTTTCTCCTTCCGAGTTGTTTTACATTTGTCCGGAAATCTTTCTCTTGTCTTCTCTTTTCTTTGTGATCATCTTTTCAATCGTTTCTTTTGAATTCCTCGTTTGTCCGAGGGTTTTCCTTGCGAGAAGTCGTGAAACATCCATCTTACTTTTAAGCCGTATGAAAATGCTTCTATTACTTCTCTCTCGGTGATGTCGTGTACTTGTGCTCGAAGTTCTCCAAATCTTCTATAGAAGTCTCTGAGGTTTTCTCCTGGATTTTGCTTTAAACCTTTCAACTCGGCTTGCGTTATTGGGTGGATCAGTATCCCTGCAAAATTCTCGGAAAAGGCTTTTTGGAGGTCGCCCCATGCCTTGATAGATCCGGGTCGTAACTTATCGAACCTTTGGAGTGGTAATGTTTCCGGGGCCATTGGGAAAAATAAGGCTTTTATGTCGTCATCGCCTCCGGCTAGTTCTATAGATTGAGAATAAATCCTAAGCCATTGCATTGGCTCGTCTTGCCATCATATTTTGAATGATTGGATGGTTTGAATTTGTGAGGTAGTTTGATTTGTGAGTAGTCTTCTGCGAAGCAAGGAAATCTGTCGGGTACTTTTTACGGTCTATAGTCGGAATCTGCACTTTTTGTCGTATCTCGAAATAAACCAGGGGGGACTTACGGGTGGTGTCGGAGATCTTCCCCCTGTTTTTCCCCCTGTTTTTTCTGTCCAATCGTGATGAGGTTGAGCTCTTCTCTCATAATTTGGAGTTGATAATCTTTCAAAAGCGAAATCCTCCGAGTTCTTTGACTTGTCATTCGGATGGTATGTGTCAGGGAGGTACTCGGTCGTCTTGTATCCTTTGCGCGGTATCTCTGAGTAGACTTTTAAGCTTGGCTTGTTCTTCTCTTGGTCGTTGTATGGCGTCAATTTCATTAATTAACTCTTGTATCTTGTTGATAGGATCAAGCCTTGTCCTTGCCCACAGTTCGTCTTTCCTCGGCTTCTTTCTCGGCTCTTTTTTTGATTGTACTCGGCTAGCTCTTCTTCATATTTGCGCCGTGCTTCTTTTCGTTCATGAACTCGGTTCCTTCTTTCTCCTTTTTTTCTTGTTTCTTCTTTCTCTCATTTGCTTTTTTTCATTTGTTAGTCTCTCCTTCTCTTGTGACAGAATTTCTTTGGAATATCGACTTCTGATTCTTCTGATGATCTGTAGTCGGGTTGGACTGGTGGTACTAGAGGTTGCCTTATCATGAAGACTTCTTTGTGCATATTGGGTGGATGGTCGAGTTCTTCTCCTTCTAGAGGTTTACCGTATTGAAAAGGAAGGAAGGTAGAGTACTTATCTTGTTTGAAGATGTCCCATTGGTTGAGGTTGTAAGATTCCATTGCTTTCTCGAGTGATATATTACGATATATTCGTGCCGAGTTGTTGAAACCGTAGTGAAAAGAACTCAGCTTGTCCTGTATATTTGGGTCTTGACTTCCTACGTGAGTTTGAGCTATGAAAAAAATTTCTTGTATCTTCGGCTCGGGTTCTCGAAGTAGTCGACCATGGAGAATTCCTTGTTAGATGCGCCTTGCGGACCAGCCTTTCGAAAAACGAAGGTTGATCCCGCCGAAAAAATCATCACATGTAGGTCCGTCGAGCCTTTGACGTTGATTTCGCCGAAAGCCCCTACGGCGCGCGCCCGGTGTCGGTGTTTGACCACCGATAGCCACGCCACGGGGTTTCCGTAGCAGTTGATTCGGATTTCGGCGAACAACTAGAACTCGGCGGTTTCACGCAAGAGACACACGGTTTATCCTGGTTCGAGCCCTCGTCATCGAGTAAAAGCTCTACTCCAGTCGGCCTTGGCCTTTTGCGTTGGATTGATGTGTGATCGTGTATTGTTCGTCTGTTACAAAAGAGGATACTCTGGCTCCTTTTTATAAGTGGAAAAGAGCCAGAGCTATGGTTTCTAGTCCTAGTCGGATCTATAGGAAATGTTGTTCTCGATTACTGAGAGGTTACTTTCTATTCGTCTAACTAGGATGGTCCGTATTCTACTCAGATCCATCCTTCTTGCTCTTGTCCTGACAGAAGCCGTCTTTGGTGAGTAGCCGTCTACGTCCCGTATCGACACATTTATAAGTTTACAAATGAGAACAATTGAATACATTAGGCACGATAGTATCCGTAAATGCTGGCCTATCTGAATTGGCATCATAAAATAGAAAATGTTGACGTACCTGAGATTGTTATTATAAATTATAAAATACAATGCGATTGTTCAAAACTAAAAATACTTTTGAAATTCCTACCAATGCTTAGGAAGTCTGACATATGGTACGACAAACTTCAGGCAGATTGAGGGGCCCCATAGGATAAAAGGATAAGGCATGAGATGAATGTCAAATAGCAAGTAATAATAATTACATAGAAATTTGAACATGTATTGCAGTGAGTCCATGTTCTCGCCTTTTTTGGGTTTTATCTCTAGCCTACCCCAACTTGCTTGGGATAAAAGGCTATGTTGTTGTTGTTGTTGTTGTTGTTGTATTACAGTGAGTCCATGGCTGAATATAACAGACAAAATGGTACTTATTAGGAGTAAAATAGATTAAAAACATAACTGAGGAAATTGCACTGAATAGTACCATTGTTGTGAGCATATAATGACAGACCGACGACAGTAGATGCACTCATGTAATACATTGAGTTTCATATCTAATTTGTGTATGTACTTGAGATTAGCTGAACAGAAGAAATATAGTTAGCTCCAAAATATGTAGAGTCCCATGAATTGTAAACCATTGAAGTCGACATGAGTGAGCTGTATGAGCGGTGTACCGCTTGTGTTCTGTCCTTGAAGATATTACTTTATGGAACTTCTTCATCAGTACACCCTAAATAAGAGAAAGCATCAATGAGGCGAAGCGACCTGATGCAATGAACGAATCACATAAGCGTCGCGTATAGAAACCTGTATACTTGGGAAGCTATTCTTTGAATACTTTACAACCCTGGAAACACACACAAACTGCGTAAGCAAAAGCAGGGCCAACAGAAGTGTGTTCCACACACAATTGTTTTGAGACATCATTTTCATCGGTGGGAAACATATCCAGAATCGAACTTCAACATCTCTAAAAAATTAGGTACATGCATTTACTTTAGGCAGAACTGACAATACAGATTGGAGTGGCCATTTCTTTTAAAAAATATGAGGAAAAAAAATGCAAGCAAGAAACATTTGCATCTCTCCTCTCAATACTAGTATTAGTTGGAACCTATACAACATGGACTACGTAGCATGCATTCATGTTTTTTTTTTCAATAGCAAGATGAGGATAGTAACTGATGTACCTGTATATTGAAAAAGGAATTGGTACTCACAGATTGCAGATGCTAATTGAGTAGATGAAGCATCGCACTGCACTGCTGCCAGCCTGGTATTTACCAGGTAACAGTCCCAAACCTCATCTGTCATCGTCGGTGCAAATCTGAATTCGGTAACCAAAAGTCATATAACCATGGATGTCCTACTGTCGATTAAGAGTGAGCATAGTACCAGCGAAAGGAACTTTTGATGGCGCTCTAAATCATAGAAGGAGCAAGCAAGAAACCCAGTACATGAAGTATTATGTATAAGTTAAAATGCGCACTAAAAAATTATGGTAGTAAATTGAATGTGTGTAAATTGGGAGTTGTCAGTGAAAGCTAAGGGCATAAATTTCTTATAGCCCACATTGGAAATATATGGAAGGAGGAATCAAGGAACGTAGTACACAAAGCATTATGTAAAAGGTAAAGTGTGCACTCCGTAATTGTGGCAGTAAATTAAATAAATGTGAAGCTAAAGTAGATAAATTGACATTACCTAGCTTTTCATGTTCAGGGTTTTTGAAATTGGCGTTCGTAAATGCAAAACTGAAGCTGATGACTCAAATTGTTCGGTAGCGTTTCCTGCACCTCAATTAAGCAAGACTAATTGATGCTTATGTACATGCATACTAAAGCTGCAAAGATAATACCAGTTAAGGTATACATAAGCAACACAGAGGAATCGTTAGATACTGGAAGGTGCCGAATTGATGCAAAATTAGGAAGCAGAGCCCTTTTGGGCATTTCACCGAGCACTTGAATAGCATACGACACCAAGAGCAAAGGAAACAGCAGATGAGTACCTCACGGTGCATAGAGCTGGAGAAGCAACTGAGTACACCAAAATCGGATGTATGGTAGGAGATTGAAGCGCAAGAGAAAGGAAATCCAGTTTACCTCGCCATGGACGTCAGGTCGGAAGTCCGCATTGGGGAGCTGAACGGTGGACGGAACTGGAGGGACAGGGCTCCCGCGCCGGCCAAGAGCAGGAGCAGGGGCAGGGGCAAGGGCAACCACGAACTGGTCGGGGTCCCCAAGCACTGGGGCACTGGGGAGTGGACGGCGGATGGCGGGGTAGTGTGGCCGAGAGACGACGGCGTGGAGCGCAGTTCGGCCGGGCGGAGAGGACCGTGCCGCTAGAGCTCCTATATGCGAGGCTGCAGCGACCCCCGGCGAGACCACGGACGGCGGCGGGCAGCGGCCCAGGGGCGGCGCCGGAGGGGATGGGCGACACCGGTTCGGGGCGGCGCCGAGGGGGAGGGGCGACCTCTCCGGGGCTGAAGCGGCAGATCGCAGGTGGGATGAATCGGTGCCGGCGTTGGTGGGAACAGGAAAGGGGGCAGGTGCGGCGGGCGAGGAGCAGGGACAGCAGCGGCCGTGCTTGCGGGCGGCGGTGGGCGTCGTTTTTTTTTTTTTTTTTTTTGGCCGGCCACCCCTTGGTTTGACGGGAGTTAGAACGGGGTGGGGAGGTTTCTGGGCGGGTGTTACCTGGCACAGAGACGATGCGTGGGCGTTGTGCCAGAAGCTCCGTATGTGCAAGCTGCGGTGGCCGTCGATGTGCAATCGAAGGGGCAGGCTATTGAGGCGACGTGGCCTCCGGAGGATGGAGAAAATGTTGTACAAAAACTAAGAGAACAGTAGATTACGCTGGCCGAAAACTTTAATTGGGCTCTCACGCCGGTCTGTTTGGCCCAGTTAAGCGAAGAGATCTCCCGCGCACTCCGGCAGCGGGATAAATTTCTGTCGAGAGTGACGTATCCTACCTAGCCCGAGGCTAACGCCACACTAAAACGTCAGGATTTACCAGCAAACACTTGAATTTTACCAGACTTTACTTTAGTAATTTGATTGTTGTTAGTAACTTAGTATATCTGTATATGTCGCGCGATCGCCGCATGGCTTTTCCCTACAGGCAGTTGACCTGAACCTCCTGCTTGGGATCCCTGACGAACCTCCTCCAGTACCAGTGCCCTGCCCAGACGGCGCGCATGGCCTCCAGCGGCACGCCCTTGGTCTCCGGCAGGAACGCGGCGATGAAGGCCGTCATGACGAGCACCCACCCGGCGTAGAACAGGAAGATGGCGTGCTTCATGGCGCAGAGCAGGGAGACGAACACCTGCGTCTGCGCGAAGGAGAGGCAGAGCGCGATGGACACCGTCAGCGCCTGCGCCGCCGACCTGATCTCCACGGGGTAGATCTCGCTCGGCACCACCCACTTGAGCGGGCCCCACGACACGCCGAAGCTGAACGTGTACAGGCACATGAGCACCAGCACGCCCACCGCGTAGTCCCGCGGCATCGCCGCAGCCGCCAAGCCGCCGTGCTTGCCGAGATGCCCCGCCAGGATGCACGACATGGCCACCTGGCAGACCATCATCGCCGCGCCGCCGGCGAGGAACAAGAACCTGCGGCCGGCGCGGTCCATTGCGAAGGAGGAGAGCACCGACGAGGCCAGGTGGACGAGGCTGAGGATCACGGACCCGAATATCGCCTTCTGGCTGCTGAACCCGACCGTCCGGAACAGCACCGGCGAGAAGACGGACATGACGACGACGCCGGTGAGGTCGAAGAAGGAGGGGATGGCCACCACCATCACCAGGTAGTGGCCGTACCCCCTGGCGCAGAAGAGCCTCCCGTACGCGCCCTCGTCATTCCGCCGCGCGTCCTCCACGGCGCGGACGATGTCCTTGAGCTCCGCGTCGGTCTCCGCGCCCGGGCCGCGGAGGCGCTGCAGCGCGACCCGGGCGCCGTCGGTGTCGCCGCGCAGGACGAGGCTGCTGGGGGTGTCCGGGACGAGCAGGGCGCCCAGGACGACGGCGGCGGCCGGGACGGCGGCGAGGCCCAGAGACACGCGCCAGCCCCAGCCCGGGATGCCGTTGGCGAAGTAGTTGGTGGCGGTGGCGGCCAGCGCGCCCAGCACCTGGAAGACGTTGTAGGCCGTCGTGAACGCCCCGCGCCACCGCGCCGGTGCTGTCTCGGCGAGGTACAGGGGCGCAGCCTGCGTGGTGAACCCGACCCCGAAGCCGAGCAGCATCCGTCCGATGATGAGCATGGCGACGTTGACGGCGCCGGCGTTGATCGCGGAGCCCGCGAGGAACAGGACGCCGCCGATCATCATGACGGCCTGCCGGCCCACCGTCCGAGTCACGCGGCTCGCCACCAGCGACGAGACCATCGCGGCGATGTACAGCGACGAGGTGAACGCCGTCAGCCGCTGGTCGTCGTATCTGCAGTACGCGTCGTGCTTCGCGTTGTTCTTCGTCCCGCTCGACACTTCCGGGAAGAACTTCATCAGGAACGACTCCATTTGCGTCACGCCACCTTTCAAGTACAACCGAATGGGTGTGAAAGTTATTTTGATGATCCAAGAGGTTGAAACGTGCAATTTTCTTGGGTCTGTAGAAATGAGCACAGATGCATTGTTTTTTTTTCACTGTAATATAATGCGGTACATCTGATGTGTCATTAATTGGAGACCTAGTGTTCGAATTTGTTTGCACGTTGTGTAGGCTACCTATGATTAAAAAAAAACTCCAGGGGTAAGACAGCCCCCTGGCATTTTTTCTTAAGAAGAAGACCTTCTCACTCAGGTTGAGAAAACCCCCGAGCCCCACCCATAAACAACGGCACCGCAGCTCCCGTGAGACTGGGCTGATCTTAGACCTGTGTTTTAGCGTGGGGCAGACGAGGGAGTTTTTTTCTCCCTCCGGTCAAATGTGGCATAAATGCCACAAAGAGTGAGTCCCTTGGGACTCGAACCCTGACCACCCCGGGAGGGAGGTACTGAGCTGGCACCTATGATTCCAAAGAAAAGAGAAGTATGATGCATGCAATGGTTTTTTTTTTCTGAACTTCTTATAAAACACAAATGAAGCACCTATTAGTACTTCACAAATAAATGGTCCAATACACATTTTGAATCCAATTTTAGCTACCAGGTGGTACAACATTACAGAATAAAGGAGATAAACGAGGAGGGAAAAAGAACCAAACAGTGGTTTCGGGTTTTTTTTTTTTTTTTAGAATCGTGTTTTCGGGTATGTTTAGCAGCCTCGTTAGTTAAGAAATATATAGAGTCGACAGGTTTTTTTTTGGCTGGCCCGGTTAGCTATAGTACAAACAGAAGTAGCTGTTAAATCTTAATCCAACGGTCAAGATCATCGCCTGAAAAAAAAATGTAGACTATTTCAAGCATCTAAAATATAACGATTCCCATTTTTATTTCTTTATTACTTCTGGTTACGTTTTACATGTCTGCAAATGTTTAAAGAAGATAATTCTATATATCTAGCAAATTGACCAATTTCTAAGTATAAATGTCTGCCTGAAAAATAAGATATATGTGCAAATCTTATCTCTTAGCACAACTTGAAGCACGAAATGCAAGAAACCCCTTGTCCCTGACGGTGATCCTATTCTGTTGACTCTTCTTGTCGTACAATTATTTGCTTAAAATTCTCTAGGCAAGTGTATTGGTCAAAAGCATGGCCTTATATATATGATAGGTAAATAAATTAAGCTTTTTGAGAAAAAAAAAGAGAAAATTGAGCGATATGTGCTAGTCGCCTAGTCCCTTTTCTTCACAGCCAGGTAAGAGAGTAGCATTAGCATATATGCTTTCCTCTCACTTTATCTCCTAGACTAGATGGAATATATCCTATTCTTCTTTAATTCTCTCCCCCTCCATCTCCAAGGCGATCGATCTCATGCATATCTTGAAGCACACATATACAAATAATCATAATGTCCCCCCACATCTTTTAGGCATGTAGCTCGTACAAGGACTTTTAGCCTGGCGCGTTGCGTGCGTCGATTCAAATGTGCCCAGAACAGATCACTTAACCGACCTTTAACATTAACACAAATACTAGGAAGTGGCTGCTGAAAGGTCAAAGCCGAGCCGACGTCTTGCTTGGCAAATTACTAATTCCAAGGTTTCAGCTCAAATAAACCTCTTTTTTGCCAAACAAAGGATCATGCATAGTATCAATTACTACTAGGTATGAAGGAGAAATTGATTTGACCACTCAAGGAGTGAGGAGGATATAAATTCTGTATCCTGGGAAACTGCTGGTCAAGGGATATGATTATATAATTCTATAATTATTAATGTTGTCCCCCTCCCCTGTTGACGTGCTCTGGCCGTTCAGCGGTGCCAAGGATGCAGCTGTGCTCTGGAGATTGCCGATGCAGATGTTGCAAGTGTTCTTGAGGTTGCAAGTTCTGCTTGGTGTAAAACATTCCTGAACTGCAATCTGTATTGCGCTCCTTTGCAATCTATTCATGCGCGCGGGGGATATTGTTCTTCGATCGTCCCACTCATTCAACGTGGCCGAAGTGAAAGACCTCCCTCAAGTCAGACGTCAGAAGGTAGCAGGAGTCGAGGAGAGGTTTCAGATTGCAAGAGGGAAAGCTTAGAAAAGATGGGAGTCCGGCCGGGTGGAGGCGATCGAGCTAGCAACGCATGCATATGCAAATTAAGTCGAAACGCTAGTAGCTAGATCGCAGCCAGAGTGCTTAGCTTTTCGCTGGAACGGGACGACGAAGGAAAGCAGCAGGTGTGTTAACTAGCACCGCGATCGCGATCGCGATCGGTCAGTGACGACATCTAATAACACTCGCTCATGCACGCACCTGAGACGCCAATGTCGTAGCCGAAGATGAGGCCGCAGGAGGCGGCCATGAGGCTGGTGACCACGACGGAGAGCGTCACGCCTCCTCCGTAGTCCTGGCCGCCCTCACCCGCCGCGGCGAACCCGCCTCGGGCCATCGGAGCGCAGGGCAGGGCAGGGCAGGCAACTTCTTTGCTCTTTGGTTGGGCCGGCTGCCGGCGAGACCTGAGCCAACAAGTGTCTCGCACTTTGTGTGGCCGGTGGCTGTGCGTGGCTGGGTGCCGTGGAGAGGCTTTGTATTTATGGCTGAAAGCCAACAAGCAAGTGGCGCCTCTACCTAGTCCAGTACTACAAGGTTCACACCGCGCAATCCGCTGCATGCGGCCTTGAGCCCATGATATATGGATATTATGGATTCTATCCCTATACTCCTACATTGCTTTCTACTGTAGATGTCGTGGAGGGGAGTGCAGCAGTAAATAAGTGGCCTGTGTACAGCATGGGTACGGCGAAAGCGACTAATCAATTAAGCCTAGATGAGGATATCGCAGTCGTAGGTTTCCTATTCACTCTTTTGGGACCTTTGGCACGACTCCTATCTACGGTTCCCACCTGCAAATACACTACTGAGCATTGTTTATTGAAGCCAAATTTCTTCTTCCTTTCTCTCTTATACAGTGCCAATGGAAGCTAGAGCTAGAGCCATGTCGAAGATGCCCTTTGTCACACCCTAACTACTGGAATTCTAGGAGAGCTTCCGGCGAATGGCCATGGTCTTCCACTGCTGTCGGAGAAGCACGTATCGTCCATGATATCAGAGGATGGGGTTTAGGACTCTAGAGAGGATTTATTTGTTGGGCCAGACATAGAGGGACACACTGACTGGACTGCAGCATGAATTCACGAGCTGTCGAGCACGAGAGGAAATTAACTAAAAGAGAAACATAATCAGACCTAGGAAGATAATAAGAGGTGTACTAGATCAAAATCAAACGATATACTCTAACAGCATCACCCTTAACTTTTATGTTTCTTTTTCTTTCTTTTTTTTTTCTAGGACGGTGACGCATAGCCCTGATTTGGGTAATGGCAACAAAAGAAAGATTATGCAAGATATAATTTTTTTCGTCCATCTTTTCTTATTTACTTCTTAATAAATTACTGTCGCATCCCTCGTAATTCGTATTGACCTACGGAGTTCCAATAAAAAAGAACAGTGACCTGTTTTAGGTAGTACCACTAAAGATAATCGTATAAAGTATACCGCTAGAAAACTGAGATGCTGCCTAAATAGATAAGTATGAGGCCTGATTTTAATTATTTTTGTCTGATAAAATATGCAATTTAGAAACAGAGCCGTGTCCAACAAAGAATGCAATTTTAGACCGGCGTGCACGAAATGAATTGTCGGTGGCCTGGACAAGAGCTTTGTGACTCATGGGAGGATCAGGGAGTGAAGGCCTTGATCCACGTTCGTAGTGCACTTGCGAGACCAGGGAAGTAGAGGTGCATGCATAATTTCGTTTGGTTGCTTTCTTGGCCTTAGTGCAGATTGCATTCTTGCCTAGACAGAGAGAGTAGTACAGTTGGAGATGTTTTTAACTAAAAGATTATATTATTGGTATCAGAAATGCTATAGCTTGAGCATCCATTTGTCCGAACACGCCCACAAGTAAGCATGAGTGGAGCTTGAAGGACCGAGAGTGGCGACCAGAGGGGGGGTGAATGGGAGCCTCAAATTTCTTTCGAAACTTTTGACCAAGTGTCCCAAATTCAACCCCCAAAATGAACTCACACGCGGCCGATAAATCCACGAGCCAACGGGTGACTGGGTACCTTAGGAGATGTCCTAGAGGCACAGCGGGACTATCGAAAAAAGACCGAAGACAAACCCTTGAAGAAATGAGAAGAAAAAGAAAAAAACTGCGCGGGGGGAAGTTGGGACCGAACTTCCGGTGAGGGACCGGAAGTTGGATCGAACTTCCCGGTCGGGGACCGGAAGTTTCACCGGAAGTTCTTGTCAGCCTCCACCAGAACTTCCTGTCAACAACCAGAACTTCCGGTCAGGGACCAGAACTTCCGGTTAGGGACCAGAACTTCCGATCAAAGCGCCCCAAGCAAAAAACAACGCAAAACCAAAACAAAACTTGGACCGGAACTTCCGGTGGATGACCAGAACTTTCGATTGGCGCGACCCGAAAAACAAGAACAACGCCCCAAAAATCGTTTCCTCACTTCGATCTTTCGATTTGTGGCCCAAATCTTCACCAACTGTCACGAAACTTGGTGAGCATGATCACAAGGCAGTAGGGGAGCTACCTCTAAGAGGTCATCGTCCAATTTGGAGCCAATCAACGAGAAATCGAAGGGGAACGAAGAACACCACTAAAAACGTCCTTGCACCTTGATTCGACCCGATCTATGTGCTCGTGAAGAATGATCTATGTGCTCGTGAGGAATCGGATTAAATCCTTCGGTGGAAAGGATCTTCTCACAGCAAGGATCAAGTAGAAACAAATGGCATGCGCTAAGATGGATCATAACTCAATAAATCAACTCGGGAACAAGAGGGGTAGAAGAAGAGAAACGAAGAACGCGATGAACATCCATCAAAACGCGAATCAACACATCAATCTAACCCCACGAGGAGACAAGGAGGATTCGGGACCTCCTTTCACATGAGTAAACTGAGTTCTTACACACTAATTGATGGAATTAGTGGACCTCTCACACTCAAGCACACTAGAGGGAGAAAACCTAGAAAATGAGAAAAATGAGCAAATGAAAAGGTGAAGGGGTAAGAGAGCTCCCCTCACCATACTTATCGACCGGGGCTTATTTTAAATTCCAGTTTTGCCCTTACATGACACCGAGCGTACTACCTAGCCCAAGGACATTGTAGTACAACTCCACCGAGCCGGATAGATATTTTGATCCGACGGCCACCGCGCCTTCTCACCGGAAGCTTCGCCTCGACGCGAACTCCCTGATACCGCCATGTGCCGTCCGTCCGCCTCGGGACCTCCGCCCGTGGTTCCGAGGCTCAACCTGTAAACCCGCCGGATGGTTTTGAGGCCCAAACCACCGAAAACACGCCTTCGTTGGTTTTGAGGCCCAAACCAACAAACCGCCCATGTCCTTGCACTTGTCGAAGCCAACCGCCAAAGAACGCGATCCCGCCCCGGCGATTCCGGGTCCCTCGGCCCAAGTCTCGATGCGTCCGCCCTTTCACCACTCCCGGTCCATTCGGCGCGGCCCGCCATCACTTGACCTTCACCTCGCCGTCGGCCATCGTCTCCATGCTCGACACCTGCACAACACAAGCTAAGGCACATATGGAACTCGTGGCTTTCACCACCGTCAGTAGCATCCCATCCGAGATGCTAGTAGTTGAATCAATCACTCATCATCACAACTGAACCACAAGTATAAACCTTGTGTTCGCAATCTCCCCCTTGATGAGTGCATTGTTCAACACCAACACACCACGGCTGAGAAAAAGAAAATAGAAGAAGAAGAAGAAAAGAAGAAAGCTCTCCAAACGACCAAAAGCCAAAGAGAAGCCAAATGGGGTCATTTGAAACAAGCACAACTTGGTCCCCAAAGACATGGGTAACGGCTCGACGCAACCAAGAAAAACATGGCTAGCCCTCAAGAAGAGGCAAAAAGCGGGCTGAACACCGCTAGCCAAGCAAGAAGCACTCGAAAACGCTAGATCCTCCAGAAAGAGGCAAGGCTCAACACATCTAGTAAGAAGCAATGCAAAACACCTCCCCCTGAGCAAATGCATACATGAGTGCACACAATCTTCTTCCCTTCAACCCTTGAGAACTAATCTCTCCCTCTGAGAAGACAATCTTTCAAGACATGTCAAGTGACTCCCCCTTGACATAAGCATGTGTGATGTGTCAGGCATGTGTGTGTCAAATTTCTCCCCCTTGTTGAATAATGCACACAGCAAGCCTAAAATGCAATGACAGGCACAAATACAGAAGCTTCAGATATATAGCAATCAAAGTGAAAAGATGCTCTAGCCGGTAAAACAAGTGAGTATGGCATCAACAGACAAGTGCTAGCATATGCTCAAACTGATCAAATGATACGGAATATAAAGTGTAAGCAGTTTTGAACAGATTATAAGTTCTTCAGAAGGAGGTTCACCACAAAAGATAGCATTTAGCAAATGCAAGCTGGAAATCAATCTAGTGCTAGTCATGTGTAAGCAAGGTGAACTACCCCAAACCATGATCACACATCATGTCAAAAACCTCAAACTTGTCAATTTTATCAGATTTTTAGAGTTGGCAGCAAATTACAAGTATTGGTTAAGCATGTGTGTGCGAGAGGTTATCCGTACTGTCAAGCCTAACTTTTCAACCAAGCGGAGTCTATGTCAAAAGACAATCATGAGCTCAAGGCAATGGTTTCGGTCATCCACTACAAGGCTCAAATTCATCCAAATATGTAATTGGAAGCAGTCTCGATACCTTGATGTGGGACAATATGGACCCATCTTGATCTTTTCATTCAACTTACTTAGATTTCAGATTTTAGCACAAGTAAAGTATCTAAGCAAGTGTGGGACTCAAAGCATGAGACATAGTAACCAAGCATGCACAATATAGCATAAAGGGATCTCAACATCCTACATATGCTAATTACCATCTCAGGCGGTGAACATTTTTAATTTCAGCAAGTTTAAACAAGTTTGCATTAAAAAATCATGCTCAACTCATAACATGTAGCAGATGATCAATGAGAGCCTAAGCTGATAAGCACCACAACGTACTCACATGGCATACTAACAAGAGCATAGTTTCATTTCAAGTGTTATATACATGAAGCTCAAAATGCAAGTATATCACAAAATGCAATGCAAATGCACTATCATACAAAGACAAATCAAAATCTAGACTACAAAAGAAGTCAAAACTAGTGTACAACAAACAAAGTGCTTCCCTCCTCTAAAAAGGGAAACATACACCCAGTTCACCTCACAAGCGAGCAAAGGTCGCTTGATCGAGGGGCTTAGTGAGAAGATCTACAAGCTGGTCCTAGGTGGCTACGTGATGTAACTCAATGTCGCCTTTCTCTTGATGATCACAAAGAAAGTGGAAGCGGACATCTATATGCTTCGTCTTGGAGTGAAGTACTAGGTTCTTAGCAACACTGATGGCACTAGTACTATCACACAATAAGGGCACTCTAGAGAACTCAAGACCAAAATCACGTAGGGTGGCTATCATCCAAAGCAATTTGGGAGCAAAGAAACAAACAGCAGAAACAACATATTCAGCCTACAGTAGTGGATTGTGCAACGCTAGACTGTTTACGGGATGACCAAGACACAAGAGACGAACCCAAAAACTAACAAGTCCCCGATGTGGACTTTCTATCTAAGCGGCAGCCAGCAAAATCAGCATCCGAATAACCGCAAAGAGAGAGCGAGGAAGAAGCGAGAATACCAAAGTCCAAATTCGAGGGTAAACCGGAGGTACCTCATGATGCGCTTCACCGCTTGACGGTGAACGACGGGCGCGGGGGGAAGCCCGAAAACGTCGTGCAGAGAGGCATACAACAAACGTATGTCGGGTCTTGTCGCCGTCAGTACAAAGAACGATCCAATCATACTCCGGTACTCCTTCCGATCGACTGCTTCTCCATCCTCGTCGGCGTCGAGGGCCGTCGTAGTCGACATGGGCGTCGAAAGAGGCTTGGCCTCGCTCATATCAAACTTCTTTAGGATATCCTTTGTGTACTTGCCTTGATGCATGAACGTCCTATCCCGTGTTTGCTTGATTTGAAGGCCGAGAAAGAAAGTCAACTCGCCCATCAAGCTCATCTCAAACTCCCTGCTCATAAACTCTGCAAACTTGGCATTCAAAGCGTGAAAAGAGCCACCAAAGATAATATCATCCACGTATATCTGAACCAAGAGAAGGTTATTACCTTGCTTGAGGAGAAACAAAGTCTTATCTACTGATCCCATTCTAAACCCCTTCTTAAGCAAAAAGGTTTTTAACCTATCATACCACGCTCTAGGGGCTTGTTTAAAACCATACAAAGCTTTGTGCAACTTAAAGACATGGTTAGGATACTTGGGATTTTCAAAGCCTGGAGGTTGCCTAACATACACTTCCTCCTCTATGTATCCATTCAGAAAAGGGCTCTTGACATCCATCTGAAACAACTTAAAGCCCTTAGCAGCAGCAAACGCTAACAGAATACGGATAGCCTCTAAGCGAGCTACAGGAGCGAAGGTTTTCTCAAAGTCTATCCCCTCTTTCTGGCAGTACCCCTGAGCAATAAATCTAGCCTTATTCCTAACAACCACCCCATCTTCACTCTGCTTGTTCTTAAACACCCACTTTGTACCTATGGGATGACACTCTGGAGGTGGAGGAACTAAGACCCAGACTTGATTCCTATCAAAGTTCTCTAATTCTTCATGCACGGCATTAACCCAATCAGGATCAGATAAAGCATGTCCAACATCTCGGGGCTCAAAAGAAGCTACAAATGCAGAATGAGCGAAGTGAGAGATGTGATAAGACCTGAACCGCGTGACTCGCTGGTCAATATCACCGATCATCGTCGAGTGGGGTGGCGACGCTGAATGTGTTGTGGAGCCTCTCCGGAAGAAGTCGCCTCCCCTCTCAACGGCGGTGGTGCCTCCTCGGTGTGCGGCCGACGCAAGCTGAGGAAGCTGCTCGAACGGTCCCCAAGAAGTAGAAGTAGAGGGGTCTGGACCGTGAGCTGAAGTAGTCGTCGCAGGCTCGATAGGGGCAGCCGATGGAGTCGACTCGGGATCACCCCAATCGGCATCGCCCTGCTCCTACTCCACAAAAATGCTTTCACCAAGCTCTTCATCACTGCACACTCAAAGACGGGGGGTTGTACAAGGCATAGTTTCATCGAATGTGACCTCGCAGGTCTCCACAACACGGTTAGTTTCAAGGTTAAGTACTCGATAAGCTCTAGAATGCAAAGCATAACCAAGAAAAATACCATCGAAGGACCTAGACTCAAACTTGTCCAAATTACCTTGTTTCAAGATGAAGCACTTACACCCAAACACCATAAAATGACTCATCTTGGGTAACCTCCCAAATCGCAACTCATAAGAAGTTTTCTTTGTAAAAGCATGGAGAAAGATGCGATTGGAAACATAACAAGCTGTGTTGATTGCCTCGGCCCAAAACCTCCTAGGAGTCCTATGCTCATCGAGCATCGCCCCTCGCCATCTCAACAAGGGTCCGATTCTTGCGCTCAACAATGCCATTCTGTTGCGGAACGTAAGGTGAGAAAAACTGGTGGTCAAGACCCAAAGATTTATAAAAGGTTTCAAAATGAGTATTCCGTGCCATTGTCACTGCGAATAGCTCTCATGGCATTCTTAGGGAACTTATTTCTCAACCGAAGAATCAAATCTCGAGCATGTGAAAAAGCCTCATCCTTACTCTCCATGAAAAACACCCAAGAGTATCTCAAAAAGTCATCCACAATCACTAGAACGTACCACTTCCCACCTTCTGACCGAACCCGAGCTGGACCAACTGTGTCCATGTGAAGTAGCTCGCCGGGTTTCTTGGTCATGATTTGATTCACAGGTAGGTGAGAAGCGGCTACCATCTTCCCATGACGACAAGGGTGACAAACAAGATCCTTCTCAAATTTCAACTTGGGTAATCCTTGGATTAAGCCAAGTGAGCTCAACCTAGAAAGAAGGTCAAAGCTCAAATGACCAAGTCTCATATGCTACTTCCAAAGCTCAGAAGAAGATCCAGCCACCAAACAGCGGGAAGAGCTAAAAGAGTGAGAAAAATCAGCTCGAAAGACACGGCCAAATGGGACGATCCGACAAACAAGATCTCCCTAAGAGTCAAGAACTTGAGAAAAGCCATGTTTAAAGCGCACTTCAAAGCCGTCCTTAAGGAGTTGTGAAACAGAGAGCAAATTGAAATGCAAGTTCGAAACCAAAGCAACATCCTTGAGAACAAAGCTCTCGTTAACCCGAATGGTTCCATGAGAGATCACTTTACCTTTGCTATTATCCCCGAATGTGATGTACTCCTTGTATTGCACGGGGTCAAGGCTAGAGAACCATTTTGAACTTCCGGTCATGTGGCGCGAACACCTGGAATCAATGAGCCATGTGTTCTCCAAGCCTTCGTCCTACATCAATGGAAAGATATAGGATGAGCAAATGGCACACCACTGGGGTTACTAAACTGAGAAGGATACCAGTGATGCATCATTTGCCCTGAAAAAGTGTTAGAAAAAACACCAAACATGCAATGTCCCATTTGAGGAAAGCGATCACCACGAGAGGGAAAACGTGGTCCGCTAGAGCTGTGGGACACAAAAGCACCGTCACGAGGTTCATAGTCATATTGACCACGACCCGAACCTCGCCGTGCACAACCACCATGTGGTCTCGCAGCCTGAGGCTTAGCACCTTGAGGCATTGCACCTCTAGGCCTAGTAGTGCGCCTCTAAACAGGCGGTACATGTACACCATGGGGAGGACAGTACATGTTCTGGTTGTTCAACTCATACTCACGCTTCTCATCTCTCTTCCTCCTAAAACAAAACTCAACCAAATGACCATTCCTATGACAATACTCACAATGGTACACCTTTCTTTTAGGTGTTTGGCTTACTTTCTTGTGGGTATGGTTCACTTTTGGAGGTGGCTTGGCTTTAGGAAGGGGTTCCTCAGAGATGGAAGGGAGTGTATCAAGTGGGTTCCTTAGATGGTTCAGTTTTGAAATCTACACTTGTTTCTGAGGTGGAGCTTTTGAAGGTTCTTCAAACACTCCATCCTTGGTGGGAGGCACAAGTGGCTTAGGTGGTGTGATTTTGAGAAGCTTGGGAGTAGTAGTAGGTTTTTCACTCGGAAGCACACCACTACACTCACCAACTTTGCCATAAAGATCATCACCCTTCCCACCTGAAGCAAAGCCTAATCCCGGTCCACCAATTCCCCTCCTGAATTGGTTGACCATCATGCCAAGTTGCGGCTCACTACAAGACATCCAACTCATGATGGTCCGAAGGTATGTGTTTTCCTCCTCGGTATGCACCTTGTCATGCCGGTAATTTGCAATCTCTAGCTCCAAACCCTCATAAAGTGCACACTTAGCCACACTAGTGCCATCTGAGTTGGCCTTCTCAAGTAGGGCAAGCTTGACATTCTTCTCTGCCAACTCAGATTGCAAGTCTAAACAAGACTTGCATGCACCCAACAAGACAGGTGAAGCACGCACACTATCAAATTCATCAACCAACGCAGCGTACTTGGACTGCAAACTAGCAAGATCAACCATGTAAACGCTATAAAACTCACACTCTGGCTCGTCAGACACTATGGGAGTGTTCTTAACTAGCTCAAGCTCCTTAAGCGCATCTTCTAGCTTAGCCTTATACTCTTTTCTATCACTAGCAGCACGCTTAAGCAACTTATCTTGACGAAGCAAAGTAGCAGTTAAGTCATCAACCTCAGCGACAAGAGCATCAACGGAAGGTGATACCTTAGATGTGTCATCGTCGTCGCCGGGAGCATCGTCCTTGCCGCCCTCCACCTCATCACCAAGTGCTATGGTGCAGAAGACTCTGTGGGTGGAGTCGGTGAAGAAGCAAAGACCGTTCAGCTTGTCCTCGACCTTTCTCTCGGACTCGTCGTCGCTCGAAGAGGAAGATGCATGGTCGTCGTTGGAGTCGAGGTCGCTGAGGGAGGCAAGGAAGGCGCGCTCTCTTGCCTTGAACTTCTTCACGAACTTGTGCTTCATTGCTTCCTTGTCAAAGCCTCCCTTGGACTTGTGCTTGCCGGAGGTGTACTCACGCTTCTCCTTGTGCTTGTCGGAGGTGGACTTGCCGAAGGACTGCTTGTTCTGCTTGGGGCAGTTGGCGACGAAGTGATCGGGGTCGCCGCATCCATAGCATCCATCCTTTGGTCCACCACGGCGGCGGTTCAAGCGGTTGTTGTGGAATAACGAGAACCGACTGATGACGAGAGCCAGCTCATCATCTCCGAGCACGTCCAACTGCTCCTCTGTCACTGTGATCAAGGAAGACAAGGCAAACATCGCAGAGGAGGGGTTAGCGGAAGAACTAGAGACACCTTTACCTGACACCTGCGCCATAGTCGGAGCAGAGGGGTTACGGATCTTAGCATGGGTCTGGTTGTCGATCTCACTTGACTTTAGCTTGCTGAATAGCTCGTCCACCGTGAGAGTGGCGTAGCTGGGTGACTCAACCAAGGCCTAAAACTTCGAATCCCAAACCCTCCGATCCAGGGCGTGTAGTAACTTGAGAGCTCTCTCATGATCATCATAGGGTAGCTGAGCCCTGTTTGCTCGCATCTTGTTCACAATCAACTGAAACCGAGAAAACATCAAATCGATGGTCTCACCATCCAACTGAGTGAAGTTCTTATACTCCCGCTTGTATGTTTCAAAGAGTCTGGTCTTAACGTAGGGAGTCCCCTCATGATAGCTCTGAAGCTTGACCCAGATCTCTCGAGCGGTAGTATAGTGAGAAACTCGCTCAAACTCAGAAGGAGAGAGACTCGAAAAAAGGGCATTGCGAGCTTTGCTATTGGCATCGTGTTGCTCTATTTGCTCTTGACCAACACGAGCAGGAAGAACAACATAATTCGGATCCTCGCAAATTTCCCAAACTCGTGAGCCAAGACTCTGGATATCCGCCGACATGCGTATCTTCCAGTAGGGGTAATTCGATCCATCGAAAAACGACGGCTTGCCCGAACCGTGCTCCATGTCGCCTTCTAGCGGATCACGAACCGTTAGGGTGGAATGATCCTTAACTGGCTCGATACCAATTAAAGGACCGAGAGTGGCGACCAGAGGGGAGGTGAATGGGAGCCTCAAATTTCTTTCGAAACTTTTAACCAAGTGTTCCAAATTCAACCCCAAAATAAACTCACACGCGGCCGATAAATCCACGAGCCAACGGGTGGCTGGGTACCTTAGGAGATGTCCTAGAGGCACAGCGGGACTATCGAAAAAGACCAAAGACAAGCCCTCGAAGAAATGAGAAGAAACAGCGAAAACTGCGTGGACCAGAAGTTAGACCGGAACTTCCGGTGAGGGACGGGAAGTTGGACCGAACTTCTTGTCGGCCTCCACCGTAACTTTCTCTGCCAAGAACTGGAACTTACGGTCAAGGACCAGAACTTCCGGTTGGGGACCAGAACTTCCGGTCGGGAACCAGAACTTCCGATCAAAGCGCCCCCAAGCAAAAAGCAACGCAAAAACAAGACAAAACTTGGACCAGAACTTCTGGTGGATGACCGAGAACTTCCGGTTAGCGCGACCCGAAACAAGAACAACGCCCCGAAAATCGTCTCCTCACTTCGATCTTTCGATTTGTGGCCCAAATCTTCACCAACTGTCATGAAACTTGGTGAGCATGATCACAAGGCAGTAGGGGAGCTACCTCTAAGAGGTCTTCGCCCAATTTGGAGCCAATCAACGAGAAATCGAAGGGGAACGAAGAACACCACTAAAAACGCCCTTGCACCTTGATTCGACCTGATCTATGTGCTCGTGAGGAATCGGATTAAATCCTTCAGTGGAAAGGATCTTCTCACAGCAAGGATCAAGTAGAAACAAGTGGCATGCGCTAAGATAGATCACAACTCAAGAAATTAACTCGGGAACAAGGGTGGTAGAAGAAGAGAAACGAAGAACGCGATGAACAACGATCAAAACACGAATCAGCACATCAATCTAACCCCACGAGGAGACAAGGAGGATTCGGGACCTCCTTTCCCATGAGTAAACTGAGTTCTTACACACTAATTGATGAAATTAGTGGACCTCTCACACTCAAGCACACTAGAGGGAGAAAACCTAGAAAATGAGGAAAATGAGCAAATGAAAATGTGAAGGGGTAAGAGAGCTCCCCTCATCATACTTATCGACCGGAGCTTATTTTAAATTCCAGTTTTGCCCTTACATGACACCGAGTGTACTACCTAGCCCAAGGACATTGTAGTACAACTCCACCGAGCCGGATAGATATTTTGATCCGACGGCCACCGTGCCTTCTTACCGGTAGCTTCGCCTCGACGCAAACTCCTCGATGCCGCCACGTGCCGTCCATCCGTCTCGGGACCTCCGCCAGGGTTTTGAGGCTCAACCCAGAAACCCGCCGGTTGGTTTTGAGGCCCAAACCACCGAAACCCGCCTCCGTTGGTTTTGAGGCCTAAACCAACAAACCGGTCCATGTCCTTGCACTTGTCGAAGCCAAGTGCCGCCAACGCGATCCCGCCCGGCGATTCCGGGTCCCTCAGTCCAAGTCTCGATGCGTCCGCCCTTTCACCACTCCTGGTCCATTCGGCGCGGCCCGCCATCACTTGACCTTCACCTCGCCGTCGGCCATCGCCTCCATGCTCGACTCCTGCACAATACAAGTCAAGGCACATGTTGAACTCATGGCTTTCACCACCGTCAGTAGCACCCCATTCGAGATGCTAGTAGTTGAATCAATCACTCATCATCACAACTGAACCACAAGTATAAACCTTGTGTTCGCAGAGGTGGGCGTCCGCATCCTGCATTTACCAGAGCTCCACATGCCGCCACTATCGTTGCGACGCTGGTGCGCTGCCCTACAACCAATACCTAATGGCCTTAGGAAAGGGAGGGACTTAGGGGTGGCGGCTGACCTGGAGGTAGAGATAGATAGACAGGCGGTGAGCTCATCTGGGCGGGGGCACCGTTGAGTGAGTGTGGGAAGACGACCAGTGGACAGTGTCTGGCGGGGACGACAAGTGCAAGGTTAGGTGGCCGATAGAATGGAATTAGAGATGGGTGGGAAAGGAGCGATGGGGATGTATGGGCGGCAAGTGAGGTCGCCGGTGGGTAGGATGGCATCCGAGGTGTAAGATAGCCATATAGCCAACACCGAAGAAATTTAGCCATATAACAAACGCTGAAGAAATTTAACCACGTAAATATGCTGTATATCGTATATAGTCGGCCAATCGTTTGAGTTTATACGCTGCTTAAACTTTAAGCCTGCGAACTGATAGAGTCCCTCAAATCAAAGTTATAAAATTCATTTACAAACAATTGTCTTGGTTGTCCTGCCTGGCATCATCCTTGACGACGAATCTCCTCCAGTACCAATGCCGCGCCCACACGGACTGCATGGCCTCCAGCGGCACGCCTTTCGTCTCCGGCAAGAACATCATGACGAAGACGGTCATGGCCAGGAGCCACGCGGCGTAGAAGAGGAAGACGGCGTACTTCATGGCGCAGAGCAGCGCGATGAACACCTGCAGCTCCACGAAGGAGATGCAGAGCGTGATGGAGATGCTCAGCGCCTGCCCGGCCGACCTCACCTCCACGGGGTAGATCTCGCTCGGCACCACCCATCTTAGCGGCACCCACGACAGGCCGAAGCTGAAGGTGCACATGCAGATCAGCACCAGCACGCCCGTCGCGTAGCTCCGCGGCATCGTCACGCCGCCGTGCTTCCCGAGGTGATCCGCCATGATCCATGAAATGGCCACCTCGCAGAGCATCATGCCCAGGCCACCAACGACGAACAGAAATCTGCGTCCGACGCGGTCCATGACGACGGAGGACAGCAATGTGGAGGCCAGATTGGTCATGCTATTGGTGACGGAGCCAAGGATAGCCCTCTGGCTGCTGAACCCGACGGTCCGGAACAGCACTGGCGAGAAGATGCCGATGACGATCATGCCGGTGAACTCGTAGAAGACGGGTATGGCCACCCCTATCGCCAGGTAGTGCCGTACTCCTTGCTGAACAGCCGCCAAAACGCGCCCTCGTCGTTCTGGCGCGCCACGTCCACGGCGCGGACGATGTCCTTGAACTCGGCGTCGACGTCGGCGCAGTCCCCGCCGCGGATGCGCTGCAGCGCGGCCCGAGCCCTGTCGTGCTGGCCTCGCATGGCCAGGCTGACGGGGGTGTCCGAGACGAAGAGGGCGCCCAGGACGATGGCGGCGCCCGGCACGGCTGCCAGGCCGAGGGAGACGCGCCACCCCCAGCCGGGGATGCGGTTGGTGAAGTAGTTGGTGACGGTCGCCGACAGTATGCCGACGACGACGAAGGCGTTGTAGGCCGACGTGAACGCGCCGCGCCACCTCGCCGGCGCTGTCTCTGACAGATACACGGGGGCGGCCTGCAAGGTGAAGCCGAGGCCGAAGCCGAGGAGCATCCGGCCGATGATGAGCATGGCGATGTTCACCGCGGCGGCGTTGATGACGGAGCCGGCGAGGAACAGCACGCCGCCGATGAGCATGATGGCCTGGCGGCCCACCCTCCTGGTCACGCGGCTCGCCACCAGCGAGGACAGCGCGCCGGCGATCCATAGCGACGATGTGAAGGCGGTCAGCCATTGGTTGTCGTACTTGCAGTAGGCGTCCACCTTTGCGCTCTTCCTCCCGTCGATCACGTCCGGGAAGAACTTGCCCAGGAATGAATCCATCTGAGTCACGCCACCTGGATTAACATATGCATATGTGCACCGGAACTGATTAGGGGTTCCAATTTCTGCCTCTTAATTTGATACCAAGACCAAAGTTTAGTTATCTAACAATTTTAGTCTATTGGTTGACAAAAAGTGAAGCTGAAATGAACTAGACAACTAGTAGCTAGTATTTGTCTATGTATTCAAACAACATGAACTAAACTTCAGTTATCTAGCAATTAGTTTTACCAAGCATATTCTTTCTGTAGAACAAGGCTCCAATAAGAATTCTTCATGGTGGCTGTAATTCTCATGTGCTGGGCAGTTTGGACAGCAAGAAACGATTTTAATTTTCAGAGGAGCACATCTGAATATTCAGAACCGCAAGAGTACATCTGAATATTAAGGACTGCAAGCAGGCTCTCTTCTTCAAAGAGTTGAAGCTCACCTTAGCAGACTAAATACAAGCCTGCCTTTCTCACAGGTTTGATCAATGGATTCTGAGCTTAATTTAGACTTCTGTACTTTTCTTATTTTTCTTTTAGTCCTTTGTCTCCTGAAATTCTTCTTTCTCTTTTTTTTCCCTCGTGTTTTGTACTGGTTTGTTCACTTGTTAATATACAGTATTTCCTGTAGGGCTCACGCCTCTCCAGTTCCTAAAAAACAATTAGTTCTACCAAATAATGGAGAAACAACTAGCTTAAACTTTAAATAGGCAGCCGGATTCAGAATATCAGACAGTTTTCGCTGAAAATCGGCGGTTTTTGTTTTGACCAGTAAATGCCCGTACTAGTAATTTTGGTTCTATTTGTTTAATTTTTTTTAAAAATGTTTGCTATAATTTAAAATTTTTTACCGAAATTTCAACTAGTTTTCACCATTTTTTTTATTTTCATTTCCATCGGTCCACTCTATATTTGTGACTCTACCAGTAGTCTGAATATGGTATCCATCGGATCCTTCTGTGTTGCTACAGCTAGTCAAAGTCCCGCTAGCTGCTGGCTGATCTGGATCACATGGGGCATTGCCGTATTGGGGTGATTCTTCTTCACTTGCTTCTCACTAGTTTCTCTGTTCCAAATTTTCAAAGCAGTTCTTCGTTGATAGAGACTAGAGACAACGAACAACTATTACTGATGCAGTTCCTTTTTTTTTTTTCCAATCATCTGCCTTGCAACGTCCATATGACGATGCTTGAGTGATTGGGAAGCATCATTGACCGTATACTCTAATAGCTTAACAATGGCTTGACCATTTTAATCTGTTCAAACAAGGATCTGATAAATCTAAAATGGAAAGGATTAACACTTCTATATCCTTATTGTCTGTCTATACAAGTATATAGTCTACTAAAGAAACAATCGAGAGACAAACTAACCTTTGTGGGGGAGCTATGTAATCAAGATTAATCCAGAGAGGGAAGCAGATGATAGATGTGTGCAATCTGAGCTCTAAGTCAGGCCGCTGATCGAGTACGCACCTGAGACGCCAGAGTCGTAGCCAAAGATGATGCCGCAGGAGGCAGCCATGAGGCAGGTCACCACGACGGAGAACGTCACGCCACCGCCATAGTCCCGCACACCGACGGCGACGGACGATCCTCCTCCGGCCATTGTATCTTCTGTTCTGTTTAGCCAAGCTCTGTTTCAGAAGTCGCAGTAGTGCGAAGCTCTGCTTCAGAAGTCGCAGTAGTGCGAAGGTCACCGGCCATTGTATCTTCAGCGTGGTGTTTGTAATTTTTTAGTTAAAAAAAACTAGTATATAGGTTTTCGTACGTGTTCCGAGCTGGAACCAACACAAGGCGTTGAACAATGCAAGTCTCTGTTTACACATATTCCCGGTACCATACAGAGCATCTGTTTTTGTTTCATTGCAATTATTAAACTACTACCTCCGTTCTTAAATACTGCAACTTCTAGAATCCGTGTCAGTCAATTTTCTTTAACTTTGACCAACTTTATAGAAAAAATCATCAATATCTATAACATAAAATATATATCTTATAAAAATACATTGTATGATACATCTTTTTGCACTCCTACCATCTAAATAAATAAACCAATCCATCAACCCGTGATACTACTTGGGCCAATAATAAGTCTAATATGAGGTATAGAATGCTAGAAATTTATGGACAGGTGTGAGGCCTATGCCAAAATTGTTTATGTTTGCACTCTCTCTCTCTCTCTCTCTCTCTCTCTCTCTCTCTCTCTCTCTCATTTATTCAAATTCTAATAATATAATACTTGTATAAACATGTTATTATCTATATCCAGTTGGTTTAGACTTACTGATTACTGTATACGTACGGAGCAAGTACACCTTTTCATCTAATGATACTACGCCCAATCTTTCCATAGGTAAAATGTGAGTCGATTTGTGGAGAATTCAACGCAGATGATCCAAGGCTTCATTCATATCAAGCCAGAATGCAACACCCACAATTGCTAAAATAGCTCCATTGACCATTGGTTATTACAAACCACATGCAACACAATTGATCTCACCAAGAAGACACTCCACAAGTGAATCAGGAACATCAGTACCATAGAAGGTAGACATTTTGAGTCTTTCATCCATTCAGAAAAAATAGAATAACACCTTTGCTAAAGGGGGTGTTCTTTTGAAGGAGATAGAGCTGGAGCTATTTTGGATGAGCTAGAGCCCTGCCAGGCAAGTTCTTAGCAAGAAGACAAGATGTGTGGCCTAAGGCACTTTTATTTCAAGTAAAATGTGGACAACAAAACTTTCATGTTTAGCAAGAGTTAAATCGAATAGCATTTTATTTGGGACCCAATTGCCTAATCAATACAGCCACATGCGGGGAATCTAGGAATACATAGAACTAAGAAATAGTACATAGAACTTTTGATGCATTCCTACTTCACAACGCACATGGCATTTCAACCAAAAATTCCTTCGTACTTTAAGTATGCGTGCTCTTGCGCTCTCTCCCCTCTAAGAATCTATGGACATCGTAAGATACAATGCATACTTATAGCGGCATATATCATACCACAAAATATAAGTAGGAAATAGATTAAGCGAATTTGGTCAAACATATATATAGCTTGTAAAGTTATTCTAATCCATAATAACTTGTAAGTATATATATTACACGCTACAGGCTGTTGCCAACCCAGGTTGCTGGGACGACGGTTGACAGAAATGTATTGTTCAGACCGCGGGGAGTATAATATGGAGGGAAAAGAAGTGGATAGATGCATGTTGGAGTTAGAATATGATATACCTTTCTTGATTTCGAAATGAAGCCACAAGTTGCACATGACTATATGCTTACAACAAGGCCCAATTTGCAATGTCAACGCCTCACTTTGGCAGTGGCAAGGAGCATCTGCACATGACACCACAAAATCAAGATTTATACTATTCTCTCCAGTCATCGGTTAAAGGGACGTGTTTTGAATCTTGATATGTTTTTCAAATTAAAACTCAGCTTCTATAACAAATTTTAACACACCAGAAATATATACTACTATGAATCTAGTTGTCCCATTTTTCAAATACCTAAATGAAGACATGAAAAAGTAGCAATCTATAACCAAAGTTCAAAAATGGTTGAATTGAAAAAAACCCAATATATCACTTTACACTACTGGAAACGTGTGTTTTGCCGAGTGCCCGAGAGACACTCGGGAAATGTTTTGTCGAGTGCCACACTCGGCAAAAATTTGGCCAACAAAGCACACTTTGCCGAGTGTCAAAAACAGGCATCGGCAAAGCGTTTGCCGAAAGTGCCAAGTATGCCACACAGCAAAAAAATCCGCTAACGACTAAAACCTGCTCTTTGCCGAGTGCTTATATTTTGCCAAGTGTTTTCCCTCTAACACTCGTCAAACCAGCTATTTGCCGAGTGTCCGTGTTTTAACACTCGACAAAATAAGAAACACTCGACATATCTTGGTTTTCTAATAGTGTTATCTATGACTAGAGAGTACTTAAGTATTTATTTATATGTTAAATAGTGAGATGCTAGTTGGGACGCTGGTCCCGTGTCATCTCTTGGGCGTGTCGTGTGACCCTGTGTTTTTCATCATGCTAAATTCACTTAAAAGAATTAAACTTTCTGGAATTTTATAAAAATAAAATTTGTTTGTCTGTTTACCACAAAAATGTTTTTGAAAATCTTTTTAAAAAGTTTGCAATAAAAGTCACCACGTAAAATTTTGAGTTTATGTGTTCTCTTCAATTTATGTGCAGCACCAAAAATGCTGCCTTGAAATTCCAAATAAATCCTCAAATTACTGGCGCCCTATGTTTCCAAGTTCACCTGATCATAACAGACATATTATGTTCTTATTAATATAATGATATCTCATTTAAATAACTGAGAATTTAAAAGCAGAGAGGTGATGATCATGTTTTGACACCCTCTTTCTTCAACTATGAGTGCACTTGAAACTATTGGCACCCTATGTTGTGCCAAGTTGGCCAGGCAATGATAGACATATTATGTTCTTATTAAGATATTGATATCTCATTTAAATAACTGGGCCGATTTGTTGGAAAATCTTTACATATATATCCTTCATCAACACAGTTATCATCATTTGTAGTAATTGTTAGCTAAAGAGTACGTAAGAATTATCGTGTTGAGAAATACCCTCTTTCAACCCTTCCAAATAATTGGCATGTGCAATAAGCATTTGATCCAAAGATGAGCCAGCGTTGTTTCCCACGCTTTGAAAATTAAAGTGGATGAAATTAATCGACACTGATCCACTCGATTCATGCAGGCACACGAACTTCATTTATCTGTCGTAGTACTAGTTAGCTCCGATCCCAGACAAAAGTTGTTTGTACAAATTACATAGTCGATCACAGGCTCACAGCTCACAAGCACACAGCAGACGTATGTTAGCAAAGGATCGACAATCTCAAGCAAACTTACACGGTGGCTAATCCTAAGGATGAAGAACACGCATGAACACACAGTGAGCACCCCAAACTGGCAACTGTCTACAGGGAGATGACAGCCCCTTTTCACTCACGATATCAAGATCCACAAGTACGATTACAAGTAGTTTTCTGGCGTTACTCCACACCACTAACACTCGACTACTTATACCAGTAGTTCACACACACACTCACACTACTAAAAACGCAGTTACAGAGTGATACAACTTGACAGAAACAAACTTCTCTTTCCGAGCGACGCCGTGAACGCGGTCACCGTGCTCCAGACTCGACGCCAACCGTTCCCGCCAAAGCTCCAATTCAAATTCCGCCGCAGCTTTCACTTAACCAGTGCCACCACAGCATCCGAACACAAGCTTACACCAACAACGTATATCCCATACCATGATGCATGATATCAGTATTTCGACTTCTCACTGCCTTTGGCGTCCGAGCGACCAAGCTAGACGACGAACTTCCTCCAGAACCAATGCTTTGCCCACACCGAGCACATGGTCTCCAGCGGCACTCCTTTCGTCTCCGGCAAGAACGCCGCGATGAACACCGTCATGGCCAGGAGCCACCCGGAGTAGAAGAGAAATATGCCGTACTTCATGGCGCAGAGCATGGAGACGAACACCTGCGTCTGCGTGAAGGAGAGGGTCAGCGCGACCGACAGGGTGATGGCCTGCCCCGCCGACCTGATCTCCACGGGGTAGATCTCGCTCGGCACCACCCATTTCAGCGGCCCCCACGACAGGTTGAAGCTGAACATGTAGAGGCACACGAGCACCACCACGCCCACCGCGTAGTTCTTGGGCATCGTCGTCGCCGCAGCTTGGTGCTTCCCGAGGTCGTCCGCCAGCACCCATGACACGGCCACCTGGAGAAGCAACATGGCGGTTCCGCCGGCGAGGAACAAGAACCTCCGGCCGCAGCGGTCCACGGCGAGTGTGGACAGCACCACGCCGCACAGGCCGACGAGGCTGATTATGATGGCGCCGAAGATGGCCTTCTGGCTGTCGAACCCGACCGTCCGGAACAGCACCGGCGAGAAGACGGAGATCACGACCATGCCGGTCAGGTCGAAGAAGGCGGGGATGGCCACCATCATCACCAGGTAGTGCCGGTACCCCTTGCCGCTCAGCCTCCTGAACGCGCCTTCCTCATTTCGGTGCGCCTCCTCCACGGCGTGGACGATGTCCTTGAACTCGGCGTCCACATCGGCATCCACGCCGCGGATCCGCTGGAGGGACGCGCGGGCCCTGTCGGGCTCGCCGCGCAGCACCAGGCTGCTAGGTGTGTCTGAGACGAAGAGGGCGCCCATCACAATGACGGTGGCTGGCACGGCGGCGAGGCCGAGGGAGACGCGCCAGCCCCAGCCGGGTATCCGGTTGGTGAAGTAGTTGGCGACGTTGGCGACAAGCGTGCCGGTGATGAGGAAGAAATGGTAGGCCGTGGTGAAGCCGCCGCGCCATCTGGTGGGTGATGTCTCGGCGAGATACAGCGGAGCCGCCTGAACGATGCATGGCAAAACTTCGTTTTAAATACCGTAACTGGCTGTGGTTAATTGGTCGTTGTTGTTTGAACTCTGATTAGCAATGATAGATTTTGCAATGTTAATGGATTAACATGGAAATATGGTTTTTAGAACAATATAGTATATGGCTACGTATTATTTTAAACATTACTAAGACTAATTTTATGGGAGTTTTGTATGCATTATATATGTTGACATGTCACCGCACGAAGAAAGAGATGATATGAAAGCACTATCAGACCTGTGCAGTGAACCCGACACCGAAGCCGAGAAGGATCCGACCAATGATGAGCATGGCAACATTGACGGCCCCGGCGTTCATGATGGAGCCGGTGAGGAACAAGACACCGCCGATCAGCATGACGGCCTTGCGGCCCACCCTCCTCGTCACGCTGCTCGCCAGCAGCGACGCGAGCATGCCGGCAATGTACATGGACGACGTGAATGCAGTCAGAAGCTGGTTGTCGTATTTGCAATAGGCGTCGCGCTTTGCACTCTTCATCCCTCGAAGCACTTCAGGGAAGAACTTCTCCAAGAACGAATCCATTTGTGTCACACCACCTGAGTGAAAAATACTATCATCACCTTTCATCTCTAACGTTTTTTTTTTTATATTATTCATTCATCTCTAACGTTTTCTAGTGGTAACAGAGAAGCAACTAAAAAGGAAAACGTAATAGTTGGAAATAAAAATGCCAAAAAAGGCAAGCAAATAAAAGAGAATGTTACGACCGAAACAAACAACAGTAACAAAACGGTCTTTTCATAAAAGACACATCGTTACCACTTTAAGGGTGCGTTTGGTTTGAGGACGAAGTTGGATAGAATATGACAATCCATAGATATTAAGATAAGAATATCCATGTTGCATGTTTGGTCAGATAGATAGGACAAGCTATTTTTCTGTTTAGATGATGAATGTGAATGAGATTAGAACCCAATGACTATTTACATCTATTATTTAAAAATAATAACAACTAATTAGACACGAGTAAATATTTCTAATACTAATTTTATCATAATAATCACTACTTTAAAATAAATATATTAATTAGCACACTGAACATATACTAATCAATATATTAGCACTTATCAAAACCAATCTTACCATCATAATTATTAAGTAATAATATAATAACATACTAATAATCTTTAATTTATTTACTAATGATAAAGATTAGAAAACATGAATGAGCTGGTTCGCGAGATTTTTATGAACCAGAAAATCCAGCATTTGGGGCTATATTTCCTATCTATAGATTTGCTGGTCCTAGTGATCCATGGATGGTCCAATTCTATCCAAATAAATCCAAGCAACCAAATACATCCTAAAGGCAAACAATAGGAAAGATTTTCAGGTTATGTGTCAAATAGAAAACCAAAAATTTTCTAGTGTCAAATAAGAAATTACCTACTGTAGTTTTTATTATTAAAAATTGTAACTATTATATATTTGAACCTCACTTAGAGTTCCATCTCTGCATGCAAGTTATTGATCTCAGTAGCCCACGATCAAATACAATGACAACCACTAGCTTATGCAATTAGATAGTATACATGTTAGCGAGAAACATCATCTATTAATATGGTAATATGTATTTAGTTATCCACATCAGTATACCATGATATCTATTAATATTAATTTATAATAGTTTATCCCTTCATATATGTAATTATATATAGTTTAATATAATTCAAAAGCATCCATAATTCCCTTAGCGACTCACGAAGTATTCTAGTATGTTATATTTTAATATCCTCGTCCTGCTTCAAGCACCACTAGTCTTATAGACGACATCACAACATGAGAGTGGATGTCAGAGCTTACGTCGGCAATATTCGACTTCTATATAGTTGTATATGAAACCGGCCGAGACATACCTGAGCTTACAGTTACAAGGTGTTACTCCTTCGCCTAAAAAAGTGTCAAATAATGTTTTACTAGAAATGGTCGCGGTGTTGCCGCTTATGGCCATTGTGTGGCCATATTCTTTTTTTATGTTAATTGAAATTATTATCTACGTATGGTTGTAGAAAGAAGGGGTAAAATTATTTATTAAAGAGGAAGGAGTATAAGAAGTTTGAAGGTTGATGTAATTGTGGAATGGGGAGAATTCAATTTGATTTTCATATTAGCCCATTAAAAACATGGGCAAAAATGTACGGCCTAAGTTTTTCTGCTAAAACATGTTGTATTATGGATCCTTTGAATAGATATATTTATTTGAATTGTTAAACAACTTGATTTTCTATTTTTTGATTTTTTCGTGATTTTATACATAGTTTTGAAGTTTATATAAGGAAAAGATTAATAGAAAAGAGAAAATAGCGCCTGGCCGTATTCGGCCCACTAAGGCCCACAATTTGGAGCCAGGCCGGCGTGCGTGGACGGCTTGATTTGTGCAAAGCTCGAGGGCTTTTTCGCAAATTTTTTGTGAGACGAGCCCTGGACAGCGGGTTCTATTATGAAAAGCTTGAGGGTTTTTTTTGCAAAACGACCAAGGGATTGGCTAGATCAAGGCAGTCCGACCGCCCGATCGGACGGCCGAGAATCACCGGCGGCGTGGCACGTTGGGTTGCCCGCTTTTTGTTGCGAGGATTCGTATATAGAGATATGTTGGTCAAATATTTTAAAATTTAACTAGATTTATAGAAAATAATAACATCATTTATATCTCTAAATATATATTATAAAATTATACATAACACTTAATCTAATAATATTATTGTGCATCATAAATATTAATATTATGCTCTTGTATATATATTTAGTTAAAATTGAAAAAAATCCTTGAAAGTGAGAATAATGACTTTTTGGGACGGACCCAGTATGAACAACTGGCTATTCTGTTAGATGTGGATGCATCTGGTGCGTCACGATGATGTAGGGTTTATCAATATCTTTAGTCAGCCGTTGAGCTCAGAGAGATTCATAATCAAAATTTGAAGTGGGAATAAGGACGTGAGATAAGCCCTGTCGTTTTCCCCAAGCAGCTGACTACTTTTCCTGCTGTGTTATGCTTTACTTGCACAGGAATAATATGACCTTTTTTTGCGACGAGGAATGATATGACTTTGCGAGTGTTCTCTGGTTGTTCCCCGTTACTGCTGGATATATATGCATCGACCACTATTGCAAAGACATCTTTGGCCTTGTGCAGTTGTGCTACACTGATAATTGCGCTACACGAGATGGCACTACACCATGAATTTTGCCAGGAGCCGAGGATACCCAATAATAGTGGCCGGCAGTTCCGCAGATGTCAGCTAGGCAATCATGCATGGTCAGGCGACAAGGCTTCATCGAAACCCCATAACAGTTCATGCGCAGGCCGTTTCCACTCAATACTTGTCCGGACTTGCTGGATTCTCATACTTCACCTATATGTCCTGCACGGAAATCCTCTCCCTTTTCCTCTAAACTAAGAGAAGGACCAATAATGCTAAACCTTAAGTAACCTAATAATCGTTGTGTAATACCGAGAATCTCAAAGACCGGAGATCATAGCTACCTTTAGTTTGTACCAGTGGCGGATCCAGATGTTGGACTTAGGGGGGGCTAAATAATGATGATTTATGGCTAAACCTATACATTCATGGTTATTTAAGGCTAATTATACAGTAATTTAAGGCAAGATCAGGTTCTTAGGGGGCTGCAGCCCCTAGCGCCCGCCCGCCACCCCCCCGCGGATCCGCCCATGGCTTGTACCAACCTTCTCTGCTGCTTAAGACGGTTGTCTTTGCGCTAGGATACCAGTCGCCAAGTGTTTTGATACTATTCTTCTATCTTGATAAAAGAAAGATCTTAATTTTACATCCAAATTTAATGATTTTCCAGTCGAGCTAGCAGAATCAATCCTAATCGTGCATATATATTGTGGAGCTCAATACATAAAACACATGGTCTAAACCACAAGTAAATTTAAGGGCAAAGGGAGTGTTTGGTTTGCGCCCAAAGCATGCCGCACCGTGCCGCAATTTCAGCGCTGGGGTGTGTTTGGTTCGTGACCAAAAGTTGCCACACTAAAAGTTAGTCTTGCCATAGTTTTTTGGCACTTGTTTGGTTCACTACCACGGTTATGGCATGCCAAACTTTCTTAGCACCTCGTCCCACATGTCATAGACTCATTTTTGTGCCAAAGCTTGCCAAAAGTTTGGCACCGTTTTTGCTCGCCACATTTTCTTTGGCAGCTACAGTTTGCCGAAGAATACGCGTGACACGTTAAGATAGCGAACCAAATAGGCCAACTTGACCTGTTTGGTTTGCCGCCTGAGTTGCGGCGTGCCACGGCCTTGCACAGTTCTCTAGTGCAATTTTTATGCCAAAGCGTGCCGAAGGTGCGGCGGCCGATTTCTTCGCCGCGGTTGCGGCTCACCCTGCTAATGGGCTAGAATCCACCCCTTATCCAATCCAATCTATAAAAAATTGTCTTCTTTTTTCAATCCACACCACTCCAAATTTTTATAGTTTCAACCCAACTCACTCCAATCCATAAACTAACTAAACCCATGGGTTTGTTAAAAACCCATAGATCCTACATCGGGGCGGGACTCTAGAACTCAAAGCTCGCGTTCGCACCTTAAAAATTTATCGAAATGGACTGAAATTTGTAAATACGTCTCAAAAAATATCATGAAGATAATCTCGCACCGCCTAGCATATCAAGATTTGCACGTGGACCCCACATCGAAGCCGGACCCTAGAAATAAAAGCTCACGTTCACACTTTAAAAATTTATCGAAATTGACTGAAATTTTTAAATACGTCTCAAAATGTCATGAAGATTATCGTGCCAGTTAGCACATCAAGATTTGCACGTGGACCCCACATCGAAGCCGGACCCTAGAAATAAAAACTTCGCGTTCACACCTTAAAATTTTATCGAAATTAGCTGAAATTTTTAAATATGTTTTAAAATATCATAAAGATAATCTGTGTCAGTTAGCCCATCAAGATTTATATGTGGGCCCCACATCGAAGTCGGACCCTAGAAATAAAAGCTCGCGTTCACACCTTGAAATTTTATCAAATTGACTGAAATTTTTAAATATGTTTCAAAATGTCATGAAGATAATCTGTGTCAGTTAGCACATCAAGATTTACACGTGGACCCCACATCAAAGCCGGATCCTAAAAATAAAAGTTCACATTCACACCTTAAAAAAAAGAATCAAAATCTCAATCCATCCAACCTAAGTTTTTCGTTAAACCCAACCCAACCCAATCCATTAAGTAAATCAATCCATTCAAATCCATTAGAAGTGTACCCATATGAAAACCCAATCCATAAAACCCATTTCAACCCAAACCATTCGCGGGGCTAGTTGCGGCACAGCCGCACGTTCGACGCGGCAGCTTCTGGGCAAAGTCCAAACACGCCCAAAGTCTATTCTGCAACTCCTACTGATGCTAACACGCATCTGTATGTGTGATCAATCATGCAACATGTGGTGTACCTGTCGAGCACCTCAATTCCAAAAAAAAAAAAAAAAAAAAAAAAAAAGCAGCGTCCCAATTCTGTGTAACGTGGAGTTATACCATGTCGTCGTGCAACAATTAACTTCGCTCAAGCAAAAGACTGCGAGTGTCATTATTAGTTTGTCACCTCTCCCTTTATCTTAGTTGTCTGATTTTTCTTTTTTGGCAATTGTGAGTGGTTGTCTGGAAAAAAATCATGGCACCTGATAACAACTCCCTTTGTTGCAATCAGTAATTAAGCAAAACGAACCGCGAATAGCACGTGCGTGCGGTCGACGCATATGTTCAGGTATGCTTTATAGTAGGCTCTAATTAACAGAAAATTAAGACAGGAGAGCCAGCACAGAGCGCACCTGAGACGCCAATGTCGTAGCCGAAGATGAGGCCGCAGGAAGCGGCCATGAGGCTGGTGACCGCGACGGAGAACGTCACGCCGCCGCCGTAGTCGCGCGCCCGGCCACCCTCCACCGAGACGAACACTTCTCCAGCCATTTTTACGCTTCTCGTGTGCTCGATCGGACGGGAGAGGCCGGTCCGAGCTTGCAGGTTTTGTGACGGTTTTGGCGCTGGATTCAGCTAATGCGGCATGGGGAATAGAGGGATGGGAGCTCGCTATCGCTAGACGGGGTGCGGCGGCTTCACAGGCCAGCTATATGGGCCCATGAATTTGACGGGAGAGATTAGCTAGCTAGAAGTCAACTAACCGGGTGAATAAGTGGCAGCAAGAGAGAGCAACGCGGAATACTCCATAGACCAAAATGTACAACGCATGATTGGTGGCCCGTTGCGCTGTTGCGTTTCCAGCGAGATAACTAGCTCGCATTTCTTTGTAGCTAATAATCAGTGAGAGAAATCTGCTCCCTGCTATCGTAAGGGAGAATCACACAAAATCCAAAAAACACAACTGATGTGCACGACGTGCCGCGCGTGCATGTTTTTTTCGGTGGATCGGAATGGTCTTAAAAAATACTGTGTACGATTGTTATTTTCTAATTAGGCGCGTCTGTACATGTCTTTTAATTTATAGATCACGTTTGTAGATATCGTTTATTTAGGTAGCTGAAGGAATATAGTTTCGGTCTCACAAATTGTCATTACAAATGAAATAAGAAAAAACAGAGAGAATGAGATCAAGTATGCATGCTGCGAGCAACGTACATACAATTTTGAAAACACCATAGACCTTTCTATTGCCATTTGGCTTTCTGTTTTTCAAAATGGGTAAAAATAGAGAATTGTTTCACATATGTCTCAAGGGAGATAGAAAGACATCGTAAGCTACCTTTTATACTTGTTCCAACCATACAATTTATAACTTTTTTCATGCATATAACTCACAACAGTTTTTTTACTCCTCATAAAATTTTATTTTGCATTGCATCACACGGCTAAACTAAAACAGACCACCGTGTGGTGATGTGGTGATATGATTCTTGTCATTATCTTACTATTACTAATTAGAGGCCCCAACGGAGACACTACGTTAACTCTTACCAGATGCGCTAAGAAAAAAGATAAATTCTAAAAATTCTCACAATAATCAGAAACATCGGCCATTAATTTGGTAGACTCTAATCATCATCTTCGATAATAGCCATTGGATGTATTGTAAACTGTAAAAAATTACCCACCTCTGCCATTATAAAATATATATAAAATAACCCCCCTAATTTTGCCTCAAAATTACCCACCTTTGCCATTATAGATTAAAAATAGTCTTTAATTTTATTATTAGGAAGGGAAAAGACACCATTTGCAAGGAAATCTCCAATGGCAAAGACGCATCACGTTTGAGATAAAAAAAAAACCGTATTCATCACGTTTTTGGGGCTGGGTCAATCTACTACCTATGCTAACAAAAAAGCTAGATATACTAATACTATGTAGAAAATCTCTAAAAAAGTGCCTATCACGTTTACGGGGTTCGGGTCAATCTACTACGAACAAAAGAAGCTAGATATATTAACAGTGTGTAAAAAATCTTGCGACGCTCAATTTTTGTGAACGAGGAAGAAATATGGAGTCCATATGTTCGGCTTTTGTCCTTCTCTTTTTAACTTACCTCCACGTTTATTCTCATCAAACAAGCTAGGGAAAAATAGATTCTAGAAATAATAAAAATACATAAAGTTTTTCTTAATTTTATTCTATAAAAGTTTACTCATAATACATTACAAAAAAACATACATAAAATTTTTCTTAATTTTGCATCTAAATTATCCACTTATGCCATTATGAAAAACAATTTATAAAAATACTAAATTCATAAATAAATTATGCACCTCTCTCATTACAACATAGAATTTAATTACTAATACTAATGAGAGGCCCAATCAGAGGCACCACATTTATAAAATACTTAATGGAGCCTCCCCATAACTCCTCACGAGACACTATACACAACAAAAGATAGATTCTAGAAGTTCTCACAAAAATTAAATATTTTACCATCAATTCAATATAACCTAATCACTATTGATAATAATAGCTATTGGATTTATTATATTTTCTTAATATCACCTCTATGTTGTGTAAAACAACATAAAAGAATTCATGACTATATATTTAAACTACCCAGATATACCATTAACAAACATGATCTAAAGTAGACCTAAATTTTCATCTAATTACCCAGATACTCCTATTACAATAGATAATTTATGTAACCCATATCTCGATATTAAAAAAAAAAATGAAATATCCTCTCCAATCTACATATAAAAGATAATCAATATATTCTATTAAAAATAGTTTAACTAACCATAGACCATGTGTCTATGTTTCTACATTACCCACTTTTATCAATACTAATATACTAGATTTGACTAATCTAAGCATATACCTTCTGTCAGCATGCATGAGCGATAAATATTGTGTTATGTTTCACCAAAAAAATATATTGCCTCAACAACTCATAGACTATTAATGCTAATAATTTTTTTAAAGGCTATATTGGTAACCATGACATAATTTATATAGGTTTTACGTTATCTATATTTATATACATTTTAACAAAAATTTTAACATGTCTATAGTGATAGTATAACCATAATTGCACATATAATTTATCGATAGAAAAAAAAAAATCAATCATCTAGACAATTATAATGGGAGACTATTGGTGGACTACTGGTGGCTAGGTTTAACATTACCCTAGAGTAATTCAATCATTGTAAGGCATAAGATTTAAATTTTTGATCATAGCATTGCTACCCCCACCCGAGATCTCAAACTCTATCACTTTACTTAGGTGATATGGTGCAAGTTCAAATAACTGTATATGCTATTGTAGTATTTAATAATGTACTCTATGAAATAAAATCCTAATTTTAAAACAGCGCAAAATGAGAGGTTTAATTTCAGGAAAAAAATGTAGCCATCAATAAATTCATTTAGAAAAATAAAAATTTAGATTTATGATTTGTTAAGACATGCATTGCAATGAAGGCCGCCATAGTTAATGTTAAGTTTTTAAACTAATCAAATATTAATATAAACAGAGGTTTCATATAAAGCTAATGGGCTTCTGGCGGTTGGTCTCTCACTAAGAATACTTGCAAAAAATATCTCTGTACAGTTACCTCAATTGAATTTTGAACAATGTCCTTGCAGGCTTTGCAGAGAGTTGATTTGGGACTGAACCACTTGTGAGTGTAAACCTGTTCGATTATCACCTCATTTTAAATACATCTACTACTGAACCACCATGCTGAATCATTTTAAATACGTCTACTTCAGAGGGGTAGTCACCATGGAGCGTGAAAATTGATATCTAAATAGGATGAGGATTATACAGTGTGCATAGATGGCATCCAGATTTGATTTATTAATTATCCCCTGCAATTGTTTGGTAAAATGCAGAAAATAGTTTTTTCACCGTCGTCCGCCGCTCGCCGCCCTTCCCTAGCCGCCGACTGAGCATCTGAGCTCGCACGAAGGTGAGGTTCCCAAACCTGCCGTACCTTTTCTTTCTGTCTGCTTTCACTCTAACGTTCTTGATTTGGTTGGAGAATTTGGGGGATAGATAGATGGGAGTTTATGTATTAGAGTTTGACAGGACAAAGAACGTGGGACTTTGGGGATAGAAGGGACAGATATTTTACTGAGAAACCATATTGGTGAAAGTGACGAACTTAGCTTAATTTGGAAGAGAGAGCGACAGACGATATAGCACTGAGAAACCATATTGTTGAAAGTTATTAAATCTGCCATTCTTTGGCGATGACCCTTAATTTACTCGATTTTTTAGAGATGTGCATTTGCTGTTTATGGTCCGATTGGCTCAATATCATCAATTGTCAGCTCAGGACTACTACTCAGGATGTTTAGATATGGATGCTGTACTGCCCAATCAAGTGATTATTAGTACCAATCAAGTATTGTTCTGGATATTTGTAAAAAAAATATGGTCATGAGATGACACTGGCTGCCCTTTTGAATTTACAGTGATATCAAAGGCATTACATACTGAACCTATCGTTCATACAGTTTGATTCTGCTTAGCAAGTCTCATAAAGTTTATGCTACATTAAAAGTTTAAAACTGAAGACTACATCCTTTTTATTGGCTGGCCTCAATAAATTTTTGTGAGATTTCAGCCACATTGGAAACTAGCATCTATCATAACAGTCCCCGAGCCAAGTAAAGTCGACTCTGTAGTTACTTTATCATTTTAGCTGAACTAAATACAGACTATCATGAAATAGGTTTATGATGTACTCCTGTGCAAGGCTCAGCGAGGCTGAGTTGTATATATATTGGGCAGGTAAGCCTTCTTATTAATTTTTTTTGTTCATGCCTTGAACTAAAACTGTGTGAGGCATAAGCAGCACGCAACTCTCTATCAGTGCTTTTGAGTTGTTACTACACTTCACTGAAACTGTGTAAGAAGGAGCTCATGATAATCTTAGAATAGTACAGTGTTCTTGGGGTATTAAAGAAACTCATCTGATCGACAATCAGGCATACTGCCATTGCGTAAACAGGAGGAGCATAGGAATAGATTCGATGCAATTTGATTTGGGTTGGATGAAAGGTCTCAACTTGATAATAGGTTTCCTCACCAGTAAGAGTATGCTATAGCAATAACAAAGAGGCTAGATTTTTGTTTCACACATCAAGCATCAAGATCATGGAAAGAGCAGACACACTGCTACAAGCTGTAATCCCCAAACTTTTAACTGTTGACTACTGAGTAAACTTGTAAATGTCAGCAGCCCACATGTAAATGTCCCCAATTCAATCTACAATGCCGTTTATTATTTGATAGTTTGCTAGCAGTTTTTTTCCTCACTTCTCTTGTTTATGCAGACTGACAAGTCCTTGGTAATTTTAAATTTGTGCAGACCACTCTTCAAAACTCTCTCAAGCTTGTGCAGGTTGCCTTCACCAGCCAGCACATGAGCCTCCTGTGGCCGCCTTAAGGTAATAAATCTTCTATTATGATCTTTCATTTGCAGCCACTGAGATCAGGAGGGGAAAAAATAGAAATCTTGTGTTTAGTCTTATTTAAGAAATCTTATGTTCAGTTCAATGGTGGTCATCTATCTAAGTTTTGAAATCTCTTTGTATCAAATAGCTGCAGCCTTTAAATTGAGTCCAGAAATATATATTGTATTCCTGTAAGCTGAAATAAATATCCTTTCCTGTAACCTGAACTAGGATTAACTGGAACACAGAACTGAAGCAACTTAAGCTACTCTCATGATCCATAGATCTCAGCAATTGATTTAATTTTTCCCTGTGTTCTGTTTTCACAGATGCTAGCCGTAGCTGATTTTCAGTGGCCGTGAGTCCTCCAGGTCCTAGCCACAGCCGGCTGCTGCTCAAAACAGCAGTTGAATAATTTTGTTTACAGGTTAGTGAATGTTGTCTACAGTACAAATTGTATAATTGTTTGCATCAAGCAAGGTCCAATCTGGTTCACAGTACAAATTGTATAACTAAAGAAATGTCTCTCTAAAGTACAAATGCCTTTTCAGTTGCTAGAATTAGGGGATTATGGTTTAGAATTTGGACAATTGGAAAGATTTGATGATTATTCAGCTATCTAAGTAATTTTCATACAAGCTTCCAATGCTACTGTGGTTTGGGGAGTATTTTCTGCAGTGCCTGTTTGTGCTTCCTAGCACACCAATTTTTAATGGACTATCATGGTTTACAGTTTTTACCATGCACTAAGTGTGTAGGTACTGATTGCACTATTCTGTTATAGATTAATTTGATGGACAATAATTATCGTGCACCATTGGGAGACAAGACTAACACCACTGCACAAGGTAGTATAACACTGTATCCAAAATTACATAGAATGAACTATGTGTATGTTAACTTATATTTATTCAAAATTAATTGCAGCTGATGCTAAAGATCGCAAGAGGGAAAGGGATAGAGCTCGATGGTGTGAACAAAAGGATGCAATTAATAAGAAACGCCGTGAAGCCTATAATCAAAAGAAAAAGCAACATGTTATTGGAACTACCAATTGTAAAGTGTGAATCTTAACATATTGAGATTGACATATAGTCATATACTGATTAATTAACAATTATTTTTTTACAGATATATGTAATCTGTATGGTTTTGTAGATGATGTTGCATCAAATAAGGAAAACGTGGATCCTGTTGAAACGGATGATTGGCTCCATAGGAATGATTCCTATCAGACCCACAATGTTGATGAGAACATGCCCACATGTTTATCATGTAATTATTAAAGATACTAAAATATTTAGCTGTTTCATAAGTATGATGCTATATGACACAATAAAGCTCATGGTTGTATTTATATGATTATTTTGATAGATGAACAGAAATGGAGACTAAAGTGAAGGAGAGCACAATTGATTTCACCAATACCCCTACTCGCTATGCTGATAAAACTTGTGTGCAAAGTACATCACGAAGTAACTACTTCAGTGAGAGGTACAAAAATATGACACCTGGACAAAGGGAAGCCAGGCGTGAGAGCCAAAGGCTGCATAATAGTGAACCCAAGCGCAAGGAGGCATTAAAAATATCTGACAAAAAATATAGGGAGAAGCGGAAGCATACCTTACACCCGGAATCTATTGCCATGGCGAACCCTTTATATATTCCTGAGGTTATGTGGCCCACTGTGAGTGTATCTGGAGCTCATGGATCTACGACAAAATCCAGTGATTGGGTTATCCCAGAGCCCAGTGCAACACCTCTTTATGTTCCTCCAACTCGTGAGGAGGTCGGTGATGAAGGATGTGATGATCTATTGCCTGGCCATATGACACAAAGATCACATGTTACGTCTGGACAAAGACATGCATTGTTAACCCGTCGTAATGCGTTGTTTGAGCGCCGCATTGTTTCAAACACACGGGCATCTATTAAAGGTGACTGCATGTCTAAAGACCAAGCGGATATTAACACACCCTTGCCTCAATCAGTCGTGACTAACAATGGTAAATACTGATGCCTCGTATCCCATCTAGGTTATGTTGACGGTGGATAACGTCAACCTTCAATAGAATTTTAGACACAAAAGGATACACGAATACACACTAGTCTAGGGTTTTAACTGATAATTTCTACGAGTTTTACATATTCTATATTTTTCAGGGACTATTCCAGAAAAGCTTAAAAGATGGATTAGAGTGCATAATAATCATGAAACTTATCCGCCACGGGAAAGATAACCATCGAGATGTGGGAAGGATCTAGAAGACACTGGAAGCAACGGGACCCGCAGACGCCGCCAGTGTGGGGCCGGCCGGCCCCCCCCCAGCCGGCCGCCGCCCCAAGTTAGGGTTTCGGCCCCTCCTTCTGGAATTTCTTCCACCGCCTATGAGGAGTCATCTCGGCCCTTAGTTAAGTCGGTTTGATCCTGCGGCACTGTTGACGGTCCTTAACGCCTATTTTATACCATCATCTATTGCTCAATATAACATGATATCAACCATAAAGCATAGTTGTAAGGTTTGATTCTAACGAGTTCCACGAGTTGTGTTGTTCTCGATCGTTTTGCAGGTATATCCAATTTTGTACAGAATAAAAGTATCTCAAATGATGAATTGGACTACACCATTGTGACGGGCTCGTTGAGACGATCGAAACGGACATATCATTTGCTATATTCGGAGTTCAGAGTCAAAAGATATCAATTCTACACCGAAACCAACACTAGAAGACTCTAGAAGGCACCAGAAGGCGATGTACTGAAGGTGGGGCCCGCCTGCTATAGGGGCCGGCGCTCTCCAGAGCCCAATCGAGGCCCGCTTCAACGGACGGCCTCCTACCGCCTTAGGGTTTGCATGTCCACCGTTGCCGAAGTCGAATTAGTCCCACATCGCCTGTCTAGAAGAGGTGGAGGCTTTTCTAGACTATAAATAAAGAGGTAGACCCCCTCTCTAAGGGCACCACATTATTGGAGATGTAGAGGCGTTCCTCGAATGGATGACCTCTTATCTCTAGAGAATTAGGGCTAGACTTTTCAATGTAGTTCTAGTTGAGAGTTAGGGAGAGCGGCGCTACGCCCGGGTTCCGGAGGAGTCTTCGGAAGAGTCATCAGAGTTTTAGTATGTCTTTGTATTTATTCTTTGTAAGACTTATGCTTTAATATATTTTATCTTCTCTATTTACTTTTATGCATTACATTTAATTGGTTAGTATAGTTGTTATACTTTAGCATAGGATCTCCGCCCGTATCGGGTGCTCTAGTTATTAATTGTGACTAGGGTAGTAATTGGTAGTGTAGACATGGAGTCTAGGCTATATATTACCTGAGATTGCACCCACCAGTCCAACATATAGTTGTGGTAGCCCCAGGTGGTGACAGCCCTGACGGCCGACGTATTCCACCATGTTAGGGTTGGTGTTTGTAGGACCGTAGTTGGAGCTTCCTAGTCCCTTTCTCACCCTTTCCGTGACTAGTGTTTCGATGTCCCGAAGTGTTATTGTGTGATTGCTTTACCTTCCATAAATCAGTTATCATAGAACCCAAGTAATAGAGAAGTATTTAGGAACCTTGAACTCTCCCGTTGTCCTCTCACTTTAGCTATTTACTCTTTTATCATAGAATTCTCTCGTGTGTGTCGTATATGCATAATTCCTATCATCAATCTATCGTTTACCCCTACTTTAATCTAGTTAGTGTATTAGTTAGTAGATACATGATGGTGAACTATCAATGTCTCTATCCATTGTTTCCCAGTGGTAAAATATAAATAACGATACACGGAATACTCTCGGTAAAATGCTACAATGGTTTTACGTGCGCTTGCGGAATCCTTCATATTTTAATTGTGCATAAGAAATACCAACAAGCATTTTTTTGGTGCCGTTGCCGGGGATAGGGATTTACCTCTATTTCTAGTAGCGGCGTTAGAAATGTCAACAAGCATTTTGGCGCCGCCGTTGCGGGGAAACAATTGGCGTAAAGATTTTGATATTGATCTTGATGTGCGCTAATCTAGTTCGCCACTAGCTTTAGTAGGATTACCCCTATTTTGTTGAGTTGTGGAATAAGCGGGATATCAACCATTTCAATGTTACGGCGAAATTCCACAAGAATAAGACATTGGAGATATTGAAGAACCCAGGGTGCCCAAACATTCATGATCTATCAACAATAAAGCCCCTGCCATCTCACAGGTATGTATAAATATTTATATATATTATTCTAACCATATGTAGATTGGAAAAGAAAAGTCATCATCACATGAATTCAATATTCATCACATGTGATGAATAAAGACGTTGCGCTAATCATAAATACCATTGTGATTCATGGTAAGTATGATCAAGAAAGGTGTCATGGTAAGTATGATCAAGAAAGGTGAGAAAGTCTTGCTCATAGACTTTAAATTTAATGAGTAGTTATCCTGTTGCATTCTATTGCATGTTTACTTTGAATAATCTATGCATTTACTCCATCTCATATCAAATCCATAGCATGTTTAGTTTCTTGCACATATGTATGTCACTTGCATCTCTACTTAAAAAATGAAAAAAAAATACTCTCACCATACATGATCATGCTTTCATCTCTATTTGAGTAAATCACTATATGCTCTCATGCTACCTTATTTGCTATAGTATGCTTAGGTTTGGAGTATCTTCATACATCTTTTAAATGAAGCATGGTGCTTAGTTTAGGAGTGGTGATCTTAATTCCAAAGGCTTTTAAATTAAGCGTGGTGCTTTAGTTAAAATGTCGTTCTAAATCAAATTAGACGTGGTGTCTAGGTTGATTTTTGAACCGAAAGTATGTTTTAGTAGACACTGGATATTTTATTGGACTAACCCATGCAGGGAAACTCCTAAATTCAATTCGGGTAAGTCAAGAGATGAACTCACATCAGAGATGAATCAAGGCATGTAATGAAGTCCAATAACTTTGCACAAAAAAGAAAGACACAGCTCATTTTCCACGGAAGAGTAGTAAGTATCAAAGTTTATTCACTTAATCTTTTTTATCGCAAGTTACCTTTGCCTTAAACCGTATAAAAGTGCAGCCACCAACAACATTTGTTAGAAGAAATCTATGCTAAAGTAATCCTAAAAGTCCATCCTTTCATTAGCATAGATGAAATTCACATGAATTATATGGATCATAACCCATATGCCAAACTTGTTGCAATCCTTCGGGTATGTGTCCACTAATATTTATTTATGGGAGGGAAGAAAGAATAAATGTCGATCATGGTTTAAAACGAAAAAAAGGAGAACAAGTGTATAGAAAGGACTAAGATGGAAAGAAATAGATGAAAGAACACTTCAACGCCTTCTACACTTTACCATGATAGTGGACCAATCATCTTGCAAGACATAAGGTATGTTTACCTAAGCCTCATGCAACTTTAAACTATATTCAATATCTTATACCACGTCGTTAATCCATACCTTATGTCATGCTTAATTTTTCTAAAACTTAAAACAATTTGGTTCACCTACATATTTTTGGTTTTATTCGAATAAATATCTTTAGTCTTTTGAACTTCCTTAGTCTATTATGAGTATGCTTTAGAATATTACTTAAACATTATAACATCAAAGCATATTTGTATAAGAATTTGGCTGTATATATAGACTATCCCTCTCCTGTATAAAAATATTTAAATCATATTAGGAGATTTCATAGAATCAAATCAAGATTAGAGGTATTCTTCAAAATTATATTTTCGCCTTAACCTTGTTGAAAAATTTGAAGTAATGATGAATCATTTAAAACATGAGCTACAGATTAATCTTTAACTACTTGGCAAACACTATCCACACTTTAAATAGATAGTATATTCCTTCGGGTATGTGTTGTCTACTAATCCTTTGCAGAGAGAAGAAATAATGAGAGAAGCAAAAGTTTAAAGGAGTGAGAAAGAAATACAATATAGGAGACAAGATGCTAATGATCAACTCAAAATGCAAGGAAGGAAAAGACCATTAAAATTCATCTACCTTCTACCACATGGTGTTATCATGCTCCAGTAGTAAAGGTAACATATTAAAGGTAAGTGGTCATCATTTTCTCTTGATCTTGGAGTATACATCATAGCACTATTCTCTTGATTTCAATCTTAACCAAATAAGCTCAAATATGATATATCTTATTTTGGAAGATGAACAATCCTTTCATAGGTTAAGTAACTCCACTCTTTTATCTCATAAGCTTAAATATTATATTTATACTTTTGATATTCTCACCCAAGATGTAAATAAACAATGTAAAAAGACATCAATCTTATTGTGCCTAAGGTTAGAGAATGAAAAAAATTCTAGTTCTATTGGTGTTTTCCCACCAATAGAGCCCGTGCACTTGATCTCTACCTTATCTTTATGAGCAGAACCCACTTCAAGCAAAGTGTGGGGAGATTCCCCAAATTCTACAAGTGGGAGTTCTAAACTAGTAACAAGGATGCACGTAAGATTGGCTTTGAGATGCTAACAAAAAGAAAGGAAGAAGGTGGCACCACCATTGGAAACGCCACTAGTGAAGACACCACCTCAATCCTCATCCTTAGAAGCAAACCAAAGTACTCGATCAATGAACTATTGCAAGAAGGAGTCTAGTTCGGAGGACTCAAAACATCGAACCCTCGCCGTGAGGTAACATCGATAGTTATTCATATTTACTTTGAACATTGCATGTTTTATTTTCTCTTAAGCATGTTTACTTTTTCTGCATTAGTAATGTATATAGGAAATAACAAAAATAAATAGGCATGCATTAGGTTGCATTCATGCATCTTAAAAAAAAAACTTTAAGCCCCATGTGAAATTCTTGTAGTGTAAAAAGCTGTAAGGTTCTCATTGTGGTGGCCTACAAAATAAAAAAATATATATATCATATAGTTGCACTTTGTGCATATAAACCCATAAAATCTAAAAATATTAATTAAGCATCCTGCTGCAATACTGTTATCATAAAACTACTTTGAAACCTCTACAACACCCAAACCTCTATAATGACTGATCACTAACTCTTTATCCTAATACCATTCCACGAGTTTTAGTGTTTTGTGAGAGTTTTCTGCAGGATGACTCTAAGAGTTACTCACCTAGGAATCTTCATCCGCATCACTCGAAGCACATCTCTCTGACACACATCTGACCTCTATGTGAAGAAAATAACTTCTTGGGTGATGAGATTGAAGTATTCCTAGCAACACTTGCTCTTATAAGTATGAGCTCCTCTATGAGGACCACTCAGCTTTAATGCTCAACTACGACAATATCCAGCTTGGGAGAGAGCATCCTCTAGTTATCAGGTAAGTATACCTATGCGATTATCGAGTCTATCTTATAGTCATAAAATACTAAAAAAATATATGGGCATATGAAGGTCCACGTTTATAGAGTCTCTTATGAGTCCATTAGTCTAAAAGAAATAAAAAGATAAATAATGATTAAAATCAAAAATAAAGATAGTTTAATTATTAGGGTGTGATCATAAAGTGTGTTTATTAAGAGTCAAATAAAAACTAAAGATCTATAAAATTTTGTCTTGGAGATGATGAATAGTTGCTCTGTCGTAATTCCTTTTAAGTGCCTAGTTTTCAACCTTAAATTCTCCTAAGTTTTGGATATGACTATTTTGATATAAGAATTTACTCTGAACCTGAAACTTGTGGAGGCATATGCTTGAGCTAAGTCTAGGTGATTGATGGATATGATATGAGAAAATCTAAGTTACTATTTATCTTATTCCTAACGATACTAAGTTCTCGAGATTTATCTTTTAAAAACTAAAAATCTTATATGATGAGCTCTTGTATGACAAAGTTTGAATTCCTACCAAAGCCATACATGATACACATTTAGACTAGGAAAACTTTTGTTCAATCATCTTTGCTTGCTTTGTATTGAGTTTAGTCAACCTTTGTTGTATATCTTATGAGAGTCTTGTCATGCTTTTAAAATCAAGATCACACGCACACACTCCACCAACATATGCATTGCTCCTACCTTGGGAGTAAGCGTAATCATTTTTCACTTTCATCCAGATCCACCTTAAAATTGTTTTTCTCCAACACTGGGAGTAAACACCAAAAAATATACCCTATAGGACAACCCCTATTTAATGCTCTAAGTTCTTATTATTATCTCTCCAATTTTTTTGTATTCAAAGGATGCATGTGGCTATGAAAAAAATAAATAATAATAATATATTGAAAAAAAGAAGAAGAAGAGGGAGTTAAAAAAATGGACAAGTGTCCAAGCAATTAAAACAATGGGTACTTAGATGCTCGCCTCCCTAAAAAAAACATAGAAAAAAAAGAGAGAAGAAGAAAAAAAATTGGAGATAGCCCATGTTTTTCTGCGAAAGTTCTAAGTCAAAGAGAGGTAGGTTTATTTTCAAAGAGTAAAAGTAGAATTAGCATTAGCCACCACCATATATACATCGATCCACCATATACCATACACATGCACACTTTGGTTTGATTGTATGACTTGACTCTCTTTGGATACATTGTTTGACTTTACAATATTTGAATTGCAAGTATGTTCATCCTTGTTGAATGCCACTCCTATGAGCTCCACTATAATTATTAGTTGTAGGAGGGCATGACAACATAAATGCCTCAAGTGAGATCCATAAATGCCATATATTAAGAGACTTGAGGGTGTCATACAATTAAGCTCTGAGTTTTATTTCAAAAACTTATAAAAACTCAAGAATATTGGTTGAGTGAAGAATTTGAGACGTAGTGCTTAACTTGATTGTTCTATCTTTTAATTACTCAAGACCCATGCGAAAGTTAAAAAGTTCCATAGCTAATGGTAAAATGGGTAAGTTTGAAAGTTAGAGCAGTTTTGTCTAATTCAAAGGAGAATTTTAGTTTGAAAGCATGTGTACTTTTGAGGAGTGAAAGCATTGTAGCAACTCCTGATCCAAGTTTAGTAGTTAGGCTTTGCTAAGGGACTAGCAAAGGGTAAGCTTGGGGGAACTTATTGACGGTCCTTAACGTCTATTTTATACCATCATCTATTGCTCAATATAACATGATATCAACCATAAAGCATAGTTGTAAGGTTTGATTCTAACGAGTTCCACGAGTTGTGTTGTTCTCGATCGTTTTACAGGTATATCCAATTTTGTATAGAATAAAAGTATCTCAAATGATGAATTGGACTACACCATTGTGACGGGCTCGTTGAGACGATCGAAACGGACATATCATTTGCTATATTCGGAGTTCAGAGTCAAAAGATATCAATTCTACACCGAAACCAACACTAGAAGACTCTAGAAGGCACCAGAAGGCGATGTACTGAAGGTGGGGCCCACCTGCTACAGGGTAGGGCCGTCCGGCCCCACCCCGGGGCCGGCCGGCGCTCTCCAGAGCCCAATCGAGGCCCGCTTCAACGGACGGCCTCCTACCGCCTTAGGGTTTGCATGTCCACCGTTGCCGAAGTCGAATTAGTCCCACATCGCCTGTCTAGAAGAGGTGAAGGCTTTTCTAGACTATAAATAAAGAGATAGACCCCCTCCCTAAGGGCACCACATTATTGGAGATGTAGAGGCGTCCCTCGAATGGATGACCTCTCATCTCTAGAGAATTAGGGCTGGACTTTCTAATGTAGTTCTAGTTGAGAGTTAGGGAGAGCGGCGCTACGCCCGGGTTCCGGAGGAGTCTTCGGAAGAGTCATCAGAGTTTTAGTATGTCTTTGTATTTATTCTTTGTAAGACTTATGCTTTAATACATTTTATCTTCTCTATTTACTTTTATGCATTACATTTAATTGGTTAGTATAGTTGTTATACTTTAGCATAGGATCTCCGCCCGTATCGGGTGCTCTAGTTATTAATTGTGACTAGGGTAGTAATTGGTAGTGTAGACATGGAGTCTTGGCTATATATTACCTGAAGTCTAGGCTATATATTACCTGAGATTGCACCCAGTCCAACATATAGTTGTGGTAGCCCTGTGGTGGTGACAGCCACGACGGCCGGCGTATTCCACCATGTTAGGGTTGGTGTTTGTAAGACCGTAGTTGGAGCTTCCTAGTCCCTTTCTCACCCCTTTCCGTGACTAGTGTTCTGATGTCCCGAAGTGTTATTGTGTGATTGCTTTACCTTCCATAAATCAGTTATCATAGAACCCAAGTAATAGAGAAGTATTTAGGAACCTTGAACTCTCCCGTTGTCCTCTCACTTTAGCTATTTACTCTTTTATCATAAAATTCTCTCGTGTGTGTCGTATATGCATAATTCCTATCATCAATCTATCGTTTACCCCTACTTTAATCTAGTTGGTGTATTAGTTAGTAGATACATGATGGTGAACTATCAATGTCTCTATCCATTGTTTCCCAGTGGTAAAATATAAATAACGATACCTGAAATACTCCCGGTAAAATGCTACAATGGTTTTTTGTGCGCTTGCGGAATCCTTCATATTTTAATTGTGCATAAGAAATACCAACAGGCGCACGTTCATCCCATTTCTAGTAGGACCATAAATAAAGGGGCAGACCCCCCTCTCTGGAGGCATCAAGTCATTTGGAGATCAAGCCATCAAGAGCCTTCTCTAGTTCATCAGAGCCTCTCTAGTTTATAGCTTTAGCTAGTTAGATTAGAAGTAGAAGAGTTCTAGTTCTTCGGCGGGATCTGGAGCGAGTACACCATGATCGCGGAGGCGCGGAGTTCAGTATAGTTCTAGTTCTTTTCTCTTATTGTATTCAACATTATGATTTGGGAAACATTGTTCTTAATCTTATATATGTTCTTAATTGCAATAGTCATTGTTGCTTTGCTTTGATTATATGTTTAGCATAGTTAGTTTGATCCTATTGAATTTATATAATTGCTCGTATAGCGTTCATCATTAGATATCGTGGGTGAATGATTGACTTAGATGTAGACGTGGTGTTTAGATATCTTGCTTATCTGCGAGTGCACCCCGATATTCCGGGACGTGTGGTAGTCCGCGTAGGTGACAAATTGTGTTGGTTCCTCTCGTAGTCCACCCTCCGTATTTAGGGACTATCATGGGCACGGATCGCGAAGTTGGATGATGACTCGTTTCACATCCTTCCTAGTTGATGCCTCTTTACATGTGATCATGATGTAGGATTAACTTAACAATGATTGCTAGATTTAATTGCACTAATTAGAGTATTCATTGATGTAGTTATTGAATTACCATAGTATTTATTTCTGAATTTATCCATTGGCTAGCTATTACTATGACTAGAAGAGCTCGATGTTTATCTATTTATGATGACTGATCATTATTTATCATATATCTTTTATCACGTGACTTATCCCTATTATGAGTAGGATTCTAGTTATGGTTTACTTTTTATATTAATAGTATAAGTTGACATCAATAGTATAAGTTATAGTTATAAGTCCTACTAAGACCTTCCAAAGTGGTATAAATATAAATCGATAACTTGGTAGAACTCCCTAGGTAAAATGCTACAATGGTATAATTATCTATCCGCTTATAGAACCGTTCTTAGTTTATATCGATATTTACGCCTAGTCATATTGATTGATATATATATATATATATATATATATATATATATATATATATATATATATATAAACCTATATTTATCCTTAGCATATACAATTAGGGATGACAACCTAGTTCATGCTTAGGGATGTGGGTGAGAGATAAGTGGCTAGTTGTTAATGACAAGTTAATTTCATATCATGTGTTTCTAATCTCGTTAATTAGTAATGACGTTAGAAATACTAACAAGCATTTTTAACATGTTGGGGAAGGTAGTTAGGCAATTAAGAAACATTGATAGACTCATACTCAATTATGTGATTGAGATAACCATTAACCCCTGCTCAAGCGGGATTACCTTTATTTGTGTACTTTAATATCTTATACAGGGTAATGAACGACCGGTTTACGACCTTTCGGCATGCTCCCACAAAATAAGAAGAAACATAAAAAATCCAATGTTGGAGAAAGAGGTCGACGTCACAGGACTTTAATTCATATCTCAAGTGACGGGAACAAAGATGTTGCATCACTCATAAATTTCAGCATGTGAGTCATGGTAAGTATGATCAAATAAAGGTGAGAAAGTCTTGCTCATGGACTTCAAAATTTATGAGTAATTATTTTTTGCATTCCACTGTATGTTTACTTTAATCCACACTATTTAGTTTAAATTTCCTCAGCCATAATTTGTTTCATTTCATATATTCATCTCACGTTAAAAAAAAATTCACCATGATCATGTTTTTTATCTCTATCTGAATAAATCTCTACTATATTTTCATGCTTCCTTTATTTGCTATGATATATATTTTGGTTTTGAAGTACTTTTTATAAATCTCTTAAATGAGACATGGTGCTTAGTCTAGGAGTGGTGGTTTTACTTTTAAAAGACTTTTAAACTGAACTCAGATTAAAATGTCATCCTAAATTAAATTAGACGTGATGTCTAGGTTGATTTTTGAGCCGATAGTATGTTGTAGTGGATATTGGATATTTTGTCAGACTAACCCCTGCAGGAAAATTTTGAATTAAATCTGGGAAAGTCAAGAGATAAATTTAAACCGGGATGAATCAAGACAGGTGATAACTTTGCACAAGAAGTCCAGCTTATGAGTATTAATATTTATTTCATTTATCTTTTATTACAAGTTATCTTTGTCTTGAGCCATGCTAGATTGCAACAACAACATAAAACACGATAGACATAATTTATGCTAAATAATCTTAAACCATATATCATCTTGATTAGCATAGAAGAAAATCACAAAAAAAGTATAGACAACAAAACCCGTATTTCAATCTTGCTATTCCCTCGGGTATGTGTCCATTAACATTTTGTAGGAAAGAACAACTTTAATCTATTAGAGAAGAAGTTTTCAAGTGAACATTATTGTATCTCTAATAGACCCCAGCTCATCACCCATAAAATTAATCAAAAAAATCAGAAAAAGGTTGATGAGTGAAGAGCATGTAATCTTCCATAGTTTCATTAAATGGTGAAAAGGCGAAGAAGATAAAAGGAAGGCCTTGCTCGGCAAGACCATAAGCTCTCACCAACAGATGAAACGGATAACCCTCCTCTTTCAAGTAAGTTCGTCATCACTTACTTAGAAGGATGAAGACATGAGGTACGTTTGTCCAAGCCTCATGTAACATGTAACTACACTCAACATCTCATACCATGTTGCTAATTTGTCTTGGTCATTTCTACCCTATGCCATGCTCAAACATAACTTGTTAAAATATATATATATATATATAAAATAAAATGCTCCTGTGGTTCACCATATATATTCTTGGTTCTATATGAATAAATACCTTTAGTCTTACAAACTTTCTTATTCTATTATAAGTATGTTTTAGAATATTACTTAAACATTATGAAAATCAAGCATACTTATATAAGAATTTAGTTATACATTCCCTTCTACATAAAAAAAGATATTTAAATCATATTAGGAGACTATTTGTAGAATCAAGTCAAGGTTAAAGGTATGCTTCTAAATAATATCCTCGCTTTAACCTTGATGGAAAAAAATTCAAAATAGTGGTGAATCATTGAAAACACGAGCTACAGATTAATCTTTAACTCTTTGGTAAACACTATCCGTACTTTAATAAATAGTATATTTCTTCGGGTATGTGTTGTCTACTAACCCCTTGCGAGAGAAGAAATAATGAGAGAAGCAGAGGTCTGAAGAGTGAGAAAGAAGTGCAACATACGAGACAAGATGGTAATGAACAACCCAAGATACAGGAAAGGAAAAGACGATTGAAATTTATTTACCATTCATCATGCTCTAATAATAGAGGTAACATCTTAAGATAAGTGGTTATTAATTTCCTCTTGATTTTGGTATGCAATAAATAAAAAATACAACCATGTTAGAGTTACAACTTAAATTGATTAACCTGATTAAACTCGATATGATTTGTTCTCTAAATTTGTTCATAGCGCTATTCTTTTAATCTCAGTCTTAACCAAGTAAGCTAGAAATAGTTCACCTATTATTCTTGATATATTATAAAGATGAACAATCTTTCTAATGGTTAAGTAACTTCACTCTTTATAGCACAAGTTTAAATACTATATTTATATTTCTGTATTCTCATCCATGTTATGAATGAATAATATGAATAATATCAATCTTATTGTGTCTAAGGTTAGAGGATGAATAAATTTCTGGTTCTGTTGGTGTTTTCCCACCAGCAGAGCCCATACACTTGATCTCTACCTTGTCTTTATAGGCAGAACACACTTCAGTCAAAGTGTGGGAAGATAATCCTCTAAATTCTATAAGTGAAAGTTTTCAACTAGTAATGATGATACACATAAGATTGGCTTTGAGACGCCTATAAAAAAAGGAATAAGGTGGCACCGCCATTAGGAGCCACTAGTGGAGGCCCCAACTCAATCCTTACCCTCAAGAGCAACTCGAAGTACTCAATGAACCACTGCAAGGAGAAGTCCAGTTCGAAGGACTAAAAACATCGAACCCTCGCCGTGAGGTAACATCGGTAGTTATCTATATCTACTTTCTTACATTGCATGAGTTAATTTCTCTTTAGTATGTTTACTTTTCTATATTAGCTTTGCATAGGAAATGACAAAAAATGAATAGACATGCATTAAGTTGCATTCATGATCTTAAAAACTTGAAGCTCCATGTGAAACCCTTGTGGTATAAAACCTATAGGAGTACTCACCGTGGTGGCCTAAAAATATATATATATATATATATATATATATATATATATATATATATATATATATATATATATATATATATATATATCCTTCTGCACACTAAAAATAAAATAAAAAATCTTTATCATTTTATATCAAGTACATTGAAAAGAAAGACAAAAGATATTTATAGCTTTTATTAGTGCATCATAAATATTTAAATCTCATGCAAGTAGACTTATGGTAACCCCATAGAAATATTTACTTTGTGATAGCATCAAAATAAAAAAATAAATAGAACCTAAATTTATTTTAGAGCATCATAAAATATAAAATCAAAAAAGAATAATAATAATAATAATAAAAAAGAAAAAAAAAGAATCTGCTAGAATCGCTAATTAATATTTGCCCATTAAGAATAATCAATTACTCATCTGGCTGACCGCTAACCCCTTGTCATAATTCGAGTCTCGAGTTTTGGTTTCTTTTAGATCATAATTATGCGAGAAACAATATTATGACTAAGGAGTGAGCCCATCAGTGAAGCCCCCTAGGACTACTACTGGCAAGCTCGCCCTGAAGATCATCAACACTAAATATTACAAATATCTAGCTTGGAAGAGGAGCATCCCCTAGTTATCAGGTAACTATACCTATGCGATTATTGAGTCTATTTTATAAAGTCATAAAATATCAAAAATATGTGGGCACATGAAGGTCCACAAGTCATAGAGTCTTTTATGAGTCCGATGGTTTAAAACAATAAAAAGATGAATAGCCATTAAAACCAAATAAATACTTAGCAATATATTAAAGAGTATGTTTAGGGTCAGTCTAGGCTAGAGTCAATTAAAACTGATGAACATTAAAATTTTATCTTGGAGATGATGAATAGTTGCTCTGTTGTCATTCCTTTCAAGTGCCTAGTTTTCAATATTAAAATCTCTCGAGTTTTAGATATTACTGTTTTGACTTAAGTATTTACTCTGAGCCTGAAACTCGTGGAGGCATATGCTTGAGCTAAGTCTAGGTGATTGATTGATATGATTCATGAAGGTTGAGCTGCTATTTATCTTATTCCTAGCATTACTAAGTTCTAGAGATTTACCTTTTAAAAATTCAAAATCTTGCATGATGAGCTCTTGTATGATAAGTTGTGAATTCCTACCAAAGCTAGAGATGATATATTTAGAGATAGGAAACTTTTTTCCATTTATGTACTTGCTTTACATTGAGTTCAGTCAACCTTTGTTGTATACCTTATGACAGTCTTGTCACGCTTTTAAAACCAAGATCACTTATATACTTCAGCCACATATGCATTATTTCTACTCTGAAAGTAATCGCAACCATTTCCACTTTCACCCATGTTCATCATAAAAAATAAATAAAGAAAAATATGTCTCTCCTGCACTTGGAGTAGACACCAAGAATATATCCTATAGGACGGCCCTATTATAAATGCTCTAAGTTATTGTTGTTATCTCTCCAATCATTTATTCAAAGGATGCATGTGGCTATGCAAAAGGAATGTTATCGAAAAAGAAGAGGGAGTAAAAGAAGGACAAGTGTCCTAGCAATTAAAACAATAGGTACTTAGATGCCCGCCTCCCTGGGTTCTAAAAAAAAGAGAGAAAGAGAAGAAAAAAGAAAGATTAAAGATAGCCCATGTTTTCCCGTGAAAGTTCTAAGTTCCAAGGGAGAGAGGTTTATTTTTAAAGAGCAAAAGTAGAATTAGAATTAGCCACAAAATACCATATATACACCTATCTACCATATTCCATACACATGCACATCTTAGTTTGATTGTATGCCTCGATTCTCTGTGGATCTATTGTTTGACTTTATAACATATGTATTGCAAGTATGCCTATCCTTGTTATTGCCACTCCTATAAGCTCCACTATAATCATTAGTTGTAGGAGGGTATGACAACATGAATGCCTCAAGTGAGATCCATAAATACCACATATAATAAGAGACTTGAGGGTGTTATACAGTTAAGTTCTGAGTTTTATTTCGAAAACTTATTAAACTCTAGAATATTGGTACTGTGAAAAATCTGAGACATAGTGTTTGACTTGATTGTTCTGTCTTTCGATTGCTCAAGACTTATGCAAAAGCTATAAAGCTCTATGGTTAAAGGTAGAATGGGTAAGTTGGAAGGTTAGAGCAATTACTGTCTAATCCGGAGGAGAATCTCTGTTTGAAAGCTTGTGTATCTTTGAGGAATGAAAGCATTGTAGCAACTCCTGATCCAAATATATTAGTAATTAGGTTTAGTTTGTTTGCCAAGAGACTGGCAAAAGGTAAGCTTGGGGGAGTTGTTGACGGTGGATAACGTCAACCTTCAGTAGAACTTTAGACACAAAAGGATACACGAATACACACTAGTCTAGGGTTTTAACTGACAATTTCCACGAGTTTTGCATATTCTATATTTTCCAGGGACTATTCCAGAAAAGCTTAAAAAAGGGATTAGAGTGCATAATAATCACGAAACTTATCCACCACGGGAAAGATAACCATCGAGATGTGGGAAGGATCTAGAAGACACTGTTGACACTCCTTAGCATCAACTTTTACTAGGGCTTTTTACCTGAAGGAGAACATGAAAACACATTAGTCTAGGACTTTATCTGACAAATTCCACAAGTTTTGCATATTCTATATTTTTCAGGGTGATTTTCAGAAAAGCAGAAAAAAGGGGATTATAGAGCTTAATTATCACGAAATTGATCCACGTCGGAACTACATCGCCAACAGATTCAGGAAGGGTCTAGAAGACACGAAGCAGCGGGGCCAGAGAGGAGAGCAGGTGGGGCCGGCCGGCCCCACCCCACCCGGCCGGCCACCCTGGGGCCGGTCGGCGCCCTAATTCCCCGATCGCCGCCGCCTTCAGGAGTCTTCCTCCCACGGTTCCTTAGAAGCCAATCAAAGTATCCCTACGTCGATTTTAGGTCGGTTTGATCCGACGGTGCACATGAGATGAAGACGCGGATCGTTGACGTGGCGGTTCCTTGCCCCCCTACTCCACCTCGGCCTATATAATGACGCCCCCAAGGCCCCTCTAAGAGGCATTCTACCCCGGTGCTTCATATTCTCCACATAATTAGGGTTAGGGTCCCTCTAGTTGATCTAGTTCTAGTTCATCTAGATCTAGTTCATCTAGATGTAGCAATTAGGAGAGACTAGTTCTTCTAGATCTAGTCTTGTTTAGAGATTAGAGAGATTGAGTAGAGGAGTAGAGATTGCGGAGGATTTCCGGCATGTCGGTGCTTCTTCGTGGGTGTATTCTTACGGATTCAGCTCCCTCGCCTGAGCTGCGTTCGAGGTACTTTTGTTTTACCATTCCGATTTAAGTAAGCAACTTGTTCTTATTCGTTCTTTGGTTCACATCTCATATTGAGGGCTTTGATCTTGGTCATTACTTGGTTGAAGTAGTATTTCTTAGTGTAGGCGTGGTGCCTAGGCTAGATTTACTTGTGAATGTCCCCCGATCGGTGGGATAGTGGTAGCTCGCGTAGGTGACTTTATAGCTACATTGAATCCTCGTAGTCCACTTCCGTTGATAGGACTGATAGACTTATAGGTGTCCGGTAGGAAGATTACTCTATTTCTTCTCCTATTCAGGTCACTTGTCCGATAAGACGATATTATACAAAGTTTACCGGGAGTCGAACTAGAGTACATTAGCTATTTCCTTTTTCTTGATATGATCTAGCCTAATTGTAGGGTTAAGTTTATAGACGTTGTCATCATCATAAGCTGTTCCTGTGGATACGATATTTAAAACCTCCGGGTAAAATGTGACACCGTATGGTATGATATCGTGCGCTTGCGGATAATCCTACTTAAAACTTATTTAATGGAGTGCAGTTAAAAATACCAATAGACACTGGAAGCAACGGGACCCGCAGACACCACCAGGTGGGGCTGGCCGGCCCCACCCCTGCGCCGGCCGGCGCCCCAAGTTAGGGTTTCGGCCCCTCCTTCTGGAAGCTTCTTCCACCGCCTATGAGGAGTCATCTCGGCCGTTGGTTAAGTCGGTTTGATCCTGCGGCGCACGTTCATCCCACCGGGCTATAAATAAAGGGGCAGACCCCCCTCCCTGGAGGCATCAAGTCATTTGGAGATCAAGCCATCAAGAGCCTTCTCTAGTCCATCAGAGCCTCTCTAGTTCATAGCTTTAGCCTAGTTAGATTAGAAGTAGAAGAGTTCTAGTTCTTTAGCGGGATCTGGAGCCCCCGGCGTCTATCTGGAGCGTGGAGTTCGGTATAGTTCTAGTTCTTTTCTCTTATTGTATTCAACATTATGATTTGGAAAACATTGTTCTTAATCTTATATATGCTCTTAATTGCAATAGTCATTGTCTGCTTTGATTATATATTTAGCATAGTTAGTTTGATCCTATTGAATTTATGTAATTGCTCGTATAACGTTCATCTAGAGATATCGTGGGTGAATGATTGGCAGTATGTAGACATGGTGTTTAGATATCTTGCTTATACGTGAGTGTACCTTGATGTGCCGGGACGTGTGGTAGTCCGCATAGGTGACAGCTGCGTTGGTTCCTCTGTAGTCCACCCTCCGCACGTAGGACTAGCATGAGCACGGTCGCTTGGTTGGATGATGACTCTATTTCACATTCTTCCTAGTTGATGCCTCTTTACATGTGATCATGATGTAGGATTAACTTAACAATGATTGCTAGATGTAATTGCACTAATTAGAGTATTCATTGATGTAGTTATTGAATTACCATAGTATTTATTCTGAGTTTATCCATTGGCTAGCTATTACTATGACTAGAAGAGCTCGATGTTTATCTATTTATGATGACTGATCATTATTTATCATATATCTTTTTATCACGTGACTTATCCCCTGTTATGAGTAGGATTATAGTTATGGTTTACTTTTCATATTAATAGTATAAGTTGACATCAATAGTATAAGTTATAGTTATGTCCTACTAAGACCTTCCCAGTGGTATAAATATAAATCGACAACCTGGTAGAACTCTCTAGGTAAAATGCTACAATGGTATAATTATCTATCCGCTTGCAGAACCGTTCTTAGTTTTTATCGATATTTCTGCCTAGTCATATTGATTGATACATATATATATATATATATATATATATATATATATATATATATATATATATATATATATATATATATATATATATTTATTCTTAGCATATACAATTAGGGATAACAACCTAGTTCATGCTTAGGGATGTGGGTGAGAGATAAGTGGCTAGTTGTTAATGACAAGTTAATTTCATACCATGTGTTTCGAATCTCGTTAATTAGTAATGAAGTTAGAAATACTAACAGTTACCTATATACCAATATTATATCTAACCAATCCATGGTCATTTTGTGATTAACAGAAAGGGCCGGACCCAACATCCAGGCTACATTAGCCACAACGATAACACCTTTGTTTGATAACACACCCTTGCCTCATTCAGTCTTGACCAACAATGGTAAATACCGATGCCCCCATCATCCCATTAGGTGACCTATATTATATACAAAATTATACTTACTCAATCATGATCATTGATTATCAGAAATGACCGGACCTAGCCTTCAGCCTACATCAGGAGCATCGATGACACCACTATTTGATGATAGTGGTAATTATAATATTTTTTATCATTCTATAAACTATTTAAACTGTTTTGTTTATCTTTACCCATAGTTCTTCTAACTCACATGTTTTTGATGGTCATAGTTGATGAGGGAGATATATTTGAAGAGGATGAGGAAGAGGACGAGGGATACCTGTTTGCTGGGCAAGGTATTTTCTCAAAATACCGAATAGAAATAAAATCTTCCACTACTTCATCTAAACTTCTGTGACTTAAATGCCATTTCAGATGAAGATGATGACAATGTCCAAGACAATGAACTTGAGGAAGACATGGCTTCTGTCCCTGAAGTACCTGATCAATACGAAAATGTGTATAGTAACATGCCTACAGATACCCATATGCTAAAAACCTGTCGCAAATTGCAAGCACCGCAATGCGAAAAGGTTTGAGCATGAACCACCGGGTCTCATTGCCGCAATGAAAGGTCGAGCTCAAGGAACCACAGATACCTAATGAGCTTATGGGGCTTTGGTCAAGTAATGATTCAGATGCTAGGCACTTTCGTAACAACATTAGGTTTTTCAATGGTCATTTCTCTTTCACTACTCTATATTGTCGTCGCGATAGTGCTACAACAAGCATGAGAAACAGTGGCATATACACCTTCCGGGCGCACGGCCAAATCTATCACAACATAAGGTCATTTGGCAGAGAAGATGGTACAGAGCCAAGACATCTTGAGCTTTACTTCTACGACGATGATCCAAGCCTTGAGCACCGCTATCGACAATGTCGTGAAGAGCAACGCCAAAAAGACAAGGAAGTCATTGATAGGCTTGTGGCCATCCTTCATGACAACCTATACTCACAAAATTTTAGGAGTTTGGGCCAGGCTGAAGACCTCGAGGACTATCGTATTGAACTAAACCTTGATAAGAGAATGGACTAGAGAAGATATAACGAGCCATCGGCTTCAGAGGTGGCTGCTGTTTGGGTCGAAGGAAGCGAACTTCTTGGTCAGTTCCAGAATAGTGTTGTCCTTCACAGGAAAGATAGAAGCAGGCACAGCATCCGCTCATATCATGGATGTTATGATGCTCTTTCATACCCTCTATTCTTTTCGAAGGGTGAGCTTGGGTGGCACATGGATATTCCGAAGAAAGGAGTTAGTGTGAAAGAAGTAGCCGAGTACCGTGCCCTTCAGAAGGCTCGTAGTGGGTCAGAAGGAGAAGAAACAGATTTGTTATTCTTCTTATTAATACTTCGCATACATATACCTCCATGGTTCTATAAACAACTCTAATTCATTCCTATTTTGTGTAGACTCCCTTGGTAGACTATGCGTGTCGGTGCGTGACTACTATTGCTATAAGTTTCAGATGCGTCCTGGAATATTTAACCCCATACTTTATGGCAAGCGTCTGTTCCAACAATTTGCAGTTGACACATACATCAAGATCGAGAGCTCTCAATTAGATTATATAGCAACCATCAGATGGATATTAGGGCCGACCTGTACCAAGGATTGATGAATAGCTGGCATGCCGGTGAAGGTAGATCAGAAGTTGTTGGAAAGCGGACAATGATGCCTTCATCATTTATTGGAGGCTCACGTGATATGAGGCGTCGGTACATGGATGCCATGGCTTTGGTACGGAGGTTTGGTAAACCAGACATCTTTCTCATTATGACATGTAACCCGAACTGGGATGAGATCAAGCGTAAACTCTACCCTAGATAGACGCCATAGGATCATCCAGATCTCATTGTTCGGGTCTTCAAAGCAAAACTAGAAGAGCTAAAGGATAAGCTACTAAAAAAGATATCCTTGGAAAGGTTCGAGCGCATGTGTATGTTGTGGAGTTCCAGAAGAGGGGTCTGCCGCATGCACACTTTTTGCTAATCATGGATAGAAAGTACAAGATCACGTGCGCAGAGCAGTATGATCTCCTCATCTCAGCTGAGCTCCCGAACAAAAAGCACCCTGTCTTGTACAAAATGGTTACCAAGCATATGATGCATGGCCCTTGCGGAGTGCTTAATCGCAATTGTCCATGCACAAAGGGTCGTGAATCCTGCAAGAACCGTTACCCTCGACCTTTCTGTGATGTCACGCGGTGCAGGGGCAAGGATTCATACCCAGTTTACAGACGACGTGAAGATGGACAAAGAAAAAGGTTCGTGGCCACGAGCTTGATAATAGATGGGTTGTGCCTTACAACCCATATCTCCTCCCTTTGCTCGTTTGTCACATCAATGTTGAGGCATGTGAGAGTATCAAGGCAGTCAAGTATCTATTTAAGTACATCTACAAGGGTCATGATCGGGCCTCTGTGGCGGTGAGAGAGGCTGAAAAGGAGGATAATGAAGGGAACATCGATGAGATCAAGCGATGCAGATGATGCGGATGGGTAACCCCTCCGAAGCCTTGTGGAGGATATACGGTTTTGATTTGAGTGACAGGTACCCTGCGGTTTTGTCCTTGCAACTCTATCTTCCGGACATGCACATGGTGTCATTTCCCGGCGTGAGGGGGTTCGACGAGTGCTTAATCGTCCTGGTGTTGAAAAGTCAATGCTTACAGCGTACTTCGAGATGAACAGAAAAGATAAAAGAGCCCGAGGTATATTGTACCATGACTTTCCTGAGTTCTATACATGGCAAGCACAGGGCAATTTTGGCAAGAGAGGGTGCGTCGTGATACATTGCGACAGATTGGAAGAATCGTAATACGCCAATCCAGTAGGGGGGGCGTTACTATCTTAGAGTTCTACTGAACAATGTGGCGAGGTGCAACCTCCTTTGAGTGTCTAAAGACCGTTGACGGCGTACTCCTACCAACCTTTTCGTGAAGCTGCAGAAAAAAGGAGCCTAATCGAAGAGGACAACACACTAGACGAGAGTCTTGATGAGGCAACCGAGTGGATGATGCCATATGCGCTATGAAGGCTCTTTGCAACAATATTGGTATTTTGTGAGCCCAGTGATGTGCTTGGACTATGGGAGAAACACAAGGAGGCAATGTCAGAGGACTACAAGCGCAAAAATCAATCCACCTTTATGGTGGAGCAGATGGTCCTCATAGATATTAGAAAAAATGCTACAATCAATGTAAAAGGATATAAAGATGTATCCACTTCCTGACATCAATGACACATATGATGCCTCTTCTGATCTTTCCAGAGAGATTTTTGAGGAGGCTAGCATAGAGGCTAATGAGGATGATTTGGCTCTTTCAGACATCCTTAATGAGGAGCAGCGGGCTGCATACGATGAGATTTTGTCCTCGGTTGATACCGAACACAGGGGTCTTTTCTTTGTGGATGGTCCTGGAGAAACCGGGAAGACTTATCTGTATAAAGCCCTTCTCGCTACTATACGCAGTCAGAAAAAGATTGCTGTGGCAACCGCTTCATCTGGTGTTGCGGCATCAATATTGCCTCGTGGCAGAACTGCCCACTCGCGCTTCAAGATTCCTCTCACCATTGATGACGGGGCCTTCTACACCTTCACGAAGCAGAGTGGTACTGCCAAGCTTCTTCGAGCATCATCTCTCATTATTTGGGATGAGGCTAGCATGACAAAGAGGCAGGGCATTGAGGCGCTGGACAATAGTCTCTGTGACATAATGGACCAACCTGAGCTGCCGTTCGGAGGGAAGACCGTGGTGTTCGGTGGAGATTTTAGACAGGTTCTTCCTGTTGTTCGGAGAGGGTCGAGGGCTCAGGTAGTCAGTGCCTCGCTGCGGATGTCGTACCTTTGGGATTCCATGCGACATCTAAAACTGGTGCACAACATGAGGGCAAAGAGCGATCAGTGGTTTGCAGATTACCTACTGCGCGTTGGTGGAGGTTCTGAGGAGGTGACTACTGATGATGAAATCCGTCTTCCTCATGATATATGCATACCACACACCGGGAAAGATAGTGATCTTGATAATCTAATTGAGTGCATATTCCCAGACCTCAGTGCTAATATGTCAAACAGAGATTATATCACCTCTCGAGCGATATTATCTACGAGAAATGACTGGGTTGATATGATTAATATGAAGATGATAGATTATTTCCAAGGAGATGAGATGGTGTACCATAGCTTTGACTGACCGGTGGACGATCCACACAATTACTATCCTCAAGAATTTCTTAACACTTTGACACCTAATGGTCTACCTCCACATGTGTTGAAGCTAAAGATTAGCTGTCCGGTTATATTGTTGAGGAATATTGACCCTACAAATGGACTTTGTAATGGCACCGGGCTTATCATATGGGGTTCCAAAAAATACCATAGACACAGAAATTGTATCGGGACAACACGCTGGAAAGCGGGTGTTTCTTCCTCGCATACCTTTATGTCCATCGGATGATGAGATGTTCCCTTTCCAATTCAAGCGAAAACAATTTCCTATTCGTCTCAGCTTCGCAATGACTGTTAACAAGGCACAAGGGCAGACTATCCCTAACGTCGGGATATACTTGCCGGAACCAGTGTTCTCGCACGGCCAATTGTATGTTGCTCTATCAAGAGCCACGGCAAGATCGAACATTAGGATCTTGGTTGTGCCGACTACTGAGAAGGATATGAATAAGGGGAAAGAGAAAGGGAAGGAGAAAGAGAAGACAAAATTGACAAAGGATATATTTCGAAGAATATCGTATATAAAGAAGTTCTAACTCCATGATAAAGGTAATACATCACACGCCAATACATATTTTTTTTAAGATAGTCAACAACAATTTAGCTTTAAAAATTGACAATCAACTTATATGCAGGATATTTTCTACTGTAGCTTCAGAAGTCAGACACCACATCTTGGACTTAAAAAATCTGCTGGATCATCTTTGATTGATCACTTGCAACTTGGTGCTTGCACGTTCTCACGTTCGAACTATTGAGAGATTAGATTCTTCATGTTACTGTATATTTCAGATACTTACGTATATATTTTATTATAAGAAATTATGTATATTTATGTATACATTTTATTATAAAAAATTATGAGTAGTGTATCATGTTTACACCTTTGTCTTCTTTATGCTGGTCGAAATAACTATGGTTTTCGTATACTCTAATTGAAACATATCTTTCTTTCTTGAAGACTTATATAATATTGATGTTTTTAAATATTATGACTGCAATAGCTATTTTAGGTTACAGTATAATATACGTTTATACATATGTTGTCATGGTATTATATGTTCCCGGTGCAAAGCACGGGCACTTGCCATAGTGTAATGTAATACAGTATATGATGATAGGTGGCTCGTTGCGCTCGCTGTTGCGTTTCCAGCGAGATAACTAGTAGTTCATTTGTTTTTAATTAGATAGCAATCGATGAGAGAAATCTTCTGGCTGCTCTAAATGCTGATAAGAGAGAATCACACAAAATCCAAAACAACTGTGTGCACGACTTGTAATGGTCTTAAAAAAGATGTGCACGGTCGTTATTTTCTAATTAGGCGCATTTGTACATGTCTTTTAATTTATAGATCACGTTTGCAGATATCATTTTTTAGGTAGCTGAAGGAATATATAGTTTTGGTCTTAAACATAATGTCATTACAAATGAAATAAGATAAAAAACAGAGAAAAAACAGAGAGAATGGGATCAAGTATGCATGCTGTGAGCAACATACAATTTTGAAAACACCATAGACCTTGCCATTGCCATTTGGCTTTCTGCTTTTAAAAATGGGTAGAAACAGAGTTGTTTCACATATATGTTTCAAGGGAGCGAGATAGAAAGACATGGTAAGCTACATTTTATATTTGTTCCAACTATACAATTTATAACCTCTTTTCACCTGAACCTCCTCCTGCCTGGCTTCCAAGCTAGACGACGAACTTCCTCCAGAACCAATGCCTTGCCCACACCGATCGCATGGTCTCCAGCGGCACGCCCTTTGTCTCCGGCAAGAACGCCGCAATAAAAACCGTCATGACCAGAAGCCATCCGGAATAGAAGAGAAATATGCCGTACTTCATGGCGCAGAGCATGGCGGTGAACACCTGCGTCTGGGCGAAGGCGAGGGTAAGCATGACTGATAGGGTGACGGCCTGCCCCGCCGACCTGATCTCCACGGGGTAGATCTCGCTCGCCACCACCCACTTGATCGGCCCCCAGGACAGGCTGTAGCTGAACATGTAGAGGCACACGAGCACCACCACGCCCACCGCGTAGTTCTTGGCCATCGTCGTCGCCGCTTGGTGCTTCCCGAGGTGGTCGGCCAGCAACCATGACACAGCCACCTTGCATTGGTCGATCCATGTTAGAGAACGCAAGCACGTACATGCGTAACTTACTAACTTACAGTACTCAGTACATACCTGGAAAAGCAACATGGCAGTGCCGCCGGCGACGAACAAGAACCTCCGGCCGCAGCGGTCCACGGCGAGAGTGGACAGCACCACGCCGCAGAGGCTGACGAGGCTGATTATGATGGAGCCGAAGATGGCCTTCTGGCTGTTGAACCCGACCGTCCGGAACAGCACCGGCGAGAAGATAGACATGACGGAAACGCCGGTGAGGTCGAAGAAGGCCGGGATGGCCACCATCATCACCAGGTAGTGCCGGTAGCCCTTGCTCCGCAGTCTCCTGAACGCGCCCTCCTCGTTCCGGCGCGCCTCCTCCACGGCGCGGACGATGTCCTTGAACTCGGCGTCCACGTCGGCGTCCGCGCCGCGGATGAGCTGGAGCGACGCGCGGGCTTTGTCTGGCTCACCGCGCAGCACGAGGCTGCTGGGCGTGTCTGAGACGAAGAGGGCGCCCATCACGATGACGGTGGCTGGCACGACGGCGAGGCCGAGGGAGACGCGCCAGCCCCAGTCGGTTATCCGGTTGGTGAAGTAGTTGGTGACGTTGGCGACAAGCGTGCCGGCGACGATGAAGAAATGGTAGGCCGTGGTGAAGCCACCGCGCCATCTCGTGGGTGATGTCTCGGCGAGATACAGCGGAGCTGCCTGAATGATGCATGGAGAACTCGTTCTCATGTTTGCAACAAGGATTTTGTGTTTACTTTTTTTTCATTTTCAATTTGAGATGTGAAGGAACCACTTCTAGATTTTTTTGCACTACTTGCATAGGAGGTCTCTAGATACATGATGCCAATTTGGGGTTATTACAGCTCTGTCACAATAAAATTACCTAATGCGTCCTGCATTATTGCAAATCGCAAACTCTAATACAAGCGGCGCGACCCACCTTCCGTGCATCTTGCTCTCACTCAAATACCCACGCGCCAGCTGAAGACGAAGACAACGATGGCGCAGCTAAGGTTCCATCGACGTCGGATGTGGCCTCCCTCTCTAGACTCTTCCCCTTCTTCCTGGGTGGTTATGGCCATGGCGGCGGTGGAGGCGGCCGAGCTAGTAGCGAGGGGGGGGGGCATCACGATAGGCTCGCCGTTGTGCTGCTCTGGGGTTAGTGTGGGTAGGTTCGAGGGGAGGGGGAGGGTTGTGGGTGGCGCGGTGCGGTGAGGCGGCTTCGCCGCCGCTTGCTGGTGGTGGTGGCAGGGGCGGGGGTGGGCATGAGGACGAGAATTAATGATGCCGACAAGCTTGCCCTATACTTGCTTTAGTGCACAGGGTCATTGGACGGCGGTGGGTTGAGGGCTGCATGGTGGGGGAGGCAGGGGCGCTGGAGAGGAGAAAGAAGGCGGCAGGAGAGCACGCGGCGATGAAAATAGGTTGTCGCGCTATCATCGGCCATTGCAAATGGTATGAGAACACACAACATGGCTGCTAGTTTTATGTGCCAAAGAATTGGTTTTCTGGATGCCATTTTTTTCAAAGCTCAACTGGAAATTGGAAATTATTGATGACATTTTTATATTCTACTGCTTGGTCTGTTTTTAAATACAGTAACCGGCTGTTTTATTTGGTTGTTATTTAAACTTTGATTAGAAATGATTTTTTAATATTAATGGAATAACATGGGAAAGTATTGAGAACAATGTATGTGCATATGCATTGCTTCAAACATTAATGGTATATTTTTGAAACATTAGGAAGAGTATCAGACCTGCGCGGTGAAACCAACACCAAAGCCAAGAAGGATCCGACCAATGATAAGCATGGCAGTATTGACAGCCCCGGCGTTGATGATGGAGCCGGCGAGGAACAAGATGCCACCGATCAGCATGACGGCCTTGCGGCCCATCCTCCTCGTCACGCTGCTTGCCACCAAAGACGCCAGCGTGCCAGCAATGTACAAGGACGACGTGAATGCAGTGAGCAGCTGGTTGTTATATTTGCAGTAGGCATCGCTCTTTGCGCTCTTCACCCCCTGAAGCACTTCAGGGAAGAACTTCTTCAGGAACGAGTCCATTTGCGTCACACCGCCTGAGTAATTAAAGATATCATCACCTTTCTCTAACGTTAATTTTCCAGTGGTAACAGAGGCAGAAATAAAAATGCCAAAAAAATTAAAGGCAAGCAAAAGGGAAGTTAGGACCCAAAAAACAGTAACAAAATGATCTTTTTGTTCACAGACTTAAACACCGTTACCTAACGAAAGTGTGAATAGGAAAAAAAAAATGAAAGAACGACAGACATGAAAGATTTTAAGGTTGTGTCAACAAGAAAACAAAAGTTTTTCTAGTGTTAAATGAGAAATTTTCTCTAGTTAGCTTGGCCGTCAATTTGCTTAAAAGTTTAAAAATTCATGCATCCATGTTATTGATTTCAGCTACCACCCATAGGAATTATTTTAGGTAAGATGTTTAAAAGGTATGCATGGATGGGTTTGAAAAGGCATGCACACATGTATATGGTTGAGCAATTCAGAATACCTTGTATAATGTAAGATAAATTTTGAACTTTGACATCTTCTAGTTCAGAATGGATAGAGTATCTTATTAGATGCAGGTGCTGGAATAAATGGGCTTAGCACAGCACCTACAAATATTCAACAATTTCAAATAAATGTCAAAGACATTCATTCATGTATAGAAAGTGAAGCGTGGTAGAATCTTTGTCCCACCTTATACTTCAGTAGAAGGTGACCTATATGTGGTGAATACCTTAAACACGCTCACGCACCTCATCACGCGTGCCCTAGGAGCATGGACTGCTTTTGCAGTTTTATTTTTGTTTACTTGGTTTTAAGTATACACACATGTGGCTAGGGTTTGAACTCTTTGTACTTTTTTTACATGGTTTTTAAGACTACATGCATGTGTACATCTAGGATTTAAACTCAGAACACGTACTACTTACTACAGATGTGACTTTAAGTCACAATTCACATGATTTTCGCGTAAAATAGGCATAGGAACAAATCACCAGCTAGGTTGGGTTATTTTGGTTTGGATTCTTTCTTCATTTTGGTTAAAGTTGAGAGCTCCATATTTGGGCTTCGGTGAGGTGAGTTTCTGTGTAGCAAGTGTTTTTTTCGCTGTGGTGAGTGTTCCGTTTGTGTTTGTCGGTTATCACCGAGAACATCTAGCCACCGGTTGGCTCCAGGACACACTTTGTGATTTTTTTTTTTTTTTGGTATTTTGGATAGTTACTTGGGACATCGGCTATTTCGGAAGAAATATTTAACCCCCGGCCCATCTAGTCGCATATTTCATTCCTTCAGCAATAACTCCGATCCCTTGGTTTTTTATTGGCTGGGACTGGGATTGGCAGTCGAATGGCACAAAATGAGGAACGAAGCAAACGAACCACAAGATGCAATCAGGAAGCAAACGGACCGCAAATAGTATGTATGTGTGCTCGACGCATATGTTCAGGGAGCTCACCTGTGACGCCAACGTCGTAGCCGTAGATGAGGCCGCAGGAAGCGGCCATGAGGCTGGTGACCGCGACGGAGAATGTCACGCCGCCGCTGTAGTCGCGCGCCCGGCCACCCTCCACCGCGACGAACCCTTCTCCAGCCATTTTTACTTTTCTCGTGTGCTGATCGATCGGGCGGGGAGAAGCCGGTTCCGAGAGCTTGCAGGTTTTGTGACGGTTTTGGCGCTTTGCTGCAGGATTCAGCTAGCAACAGAGGGATGGGGCCTCGCTATTGCAAGAGGGGGTGCTTCACCAGCTATATATATGGGCCCATGGATGATTTGACGGGAGAGATTAGCTAGAAGTCAACTAGCTAATTGGGCCAATATATAAGCAGCAGCAAGGTGGGTGGTGGGTCGCAGCAAGACAACTAGCTCATTTCTTTTTAGATAGTAATCAGTGAGAGAAAAATTCTCGCTGCTCTAGACAACTAGATCATTTCTTTTTAGATAGTAATCAGTGAGAGAAATATTCTCGCTGCTCTAAATGCCGGTAAGAGAGAATCACACAAAATCCATAAACAACTGTGCACGAAACAGACCGGGAGATGGAAGACGTGGAGAAAAATAAAAATGGAGCTGCGTCCTCTGATTCTTCAACTTCGGCTTCTAAATAGAGAAGTTCCACACAAAGTCATCAAGTCCCAACAGATATAGTTCCAACTGCACTAAAACAGGTTGTTGAGAATGCTTTTAACTTGGCAGTCGATGGGAGATATAGCTCCAACTGCACTAGAAAAGGGCTGTTGAGAATATTTTTAACTTGGCAGTCGATGTGGTGCTGGAGGAGATTAGCAACAATATTGTTGCTGAACTTGTTCATTTTGAAGACCGAAATGAGATTAGCAAGGCCCCCAACATGTTGTTGGCTTCTGAACCTGACTTGACTGTGAAGCTGGGTGCAGAGGCTGGTGTTTTTGTTGAAAATTCGGAATTGCCTGGTACGCAGATGGAAGGTGCCTCACTCACAGTCACAGGGGAGAAGCTAGATGACACTAATCTGAATATGCAAAGACACAGTGAAAGTTCACTGCCTGATCAGGATTCAGGCGGGTCAACACTAACACAACTCAGCTTTGTGCCTTCTAAGTCGCTGCAGGATGGAACAGGATCTGAGATGTTGATGCACAAGATGCAGGCTGGTTCCTTGCTTTGTTGCATACCTAGTGTCCGGGACAAGAGGGCTGGCCGGAATGCCCCTCGCGCTCCTGGTCCGATCTCTTGTTGCTGACACTTCGCTTTGTATTGCTTTCTCCTCTTAATGAAATACATGCCTGGCATGTTCACGAAAAAAAATTCTTGAGCGACCTGAGCATATGGAGGTTCTCAAAATGATTGTTGTTGATGATTTGCATGAGAAAAATTTACCAATGGCAGGTCCAAATTGTTGTCAAGTATTATTACTTTGCCCACCTCTTCCTAATAGCTTAAACTTTTGGGTTTATCTTGTTGGTGCATGAAACTTAACATGGTATGAAAACCAGATATCTTGAGTTCGAGTCTTGGTAGAGGCATCTTTTAAGTCATCCGCTCCCTTCTTTATTTCCACGTTTGGGGCTTCCGACTTCATGTGAGTGAGAGTGTTGTGAAGTATTAGTGGATTTGTCCACCCCTTTCCAAAAGCTTAACCTTTTGGGTTCATCTAGTTGATGCATAAAACCTAACAGTAAGGAGGCCCAACTGCCTCACTGGCTATATATGATCTAGTCGTGGTCGTGGTGTATTAGATGTAGCCCTGGACACTCTAGATCTGGTCACCCACGTTGAGGTCATGGCCACTATAAAAAAGCATGCATAGAAGAGAGAGCTCATGAGAGAATGAGAAAAGGACCCATATTGTCATCCTCGCACTAGCACATGCTTTCGGCCGAGTCCTTTGTGTGGCGGTGAGGTGGGCAAAGGGAGGGGCTATGGGCTGGGGGGGGCATATATATACACCTATATATTGGTCTTTTGTTCCTCTAGGTAGTATGTAATTTTACTTTCTGCAATCAAAGCATAAAAATAGAGAAATAAACTTAATTCTAAAAATCTATATCTATACATAATATTTATAGGTTCTTTCATTCTCAATCAAATCACTACTACACAAAATATTTTACAATGCACTTAGATTTTGTCCTCGGAGGCGGTTTTGGCCGAAAACCGCCTCGGTTAATCGGTGTCTGCCCAGGCTGGGTGGCCGATCAAGCAACCGCCTCGGTTAATAGATTAATCGAGGCGGTTTTTGTAAGTCAATCGCCTCGGTTAATAGACATTAACCGAGGCGGTTGTTATAACACAACCGCCTCGATAAATATATTAACCGAGGCGGTTGCATTATAACAACCGCCTCCGTTAATGTTAGGCCCATACAGCCCATCTAAGCCCAATAACAAACTACTACTATATATATGAAGACAATTGAAACTCTAACTCACTCTCCTCCCATCCTCAGCCGTCACTCTCTCTTCTCTTTATCTCTCCCTCCCTCCCTTCTCTCTCCCTACGGTAGACTAGTGGAGGCGCCTCCCCGGCTCAGCCCGTCCCCGCTGGCACGGTGACCTCGGGCGGGGCGGAGCGGCGGCCCCCTGGGCCGACGGAGCGGCGCCTCGGCGCTGGCGTATGGCCCAGCGCGACGGAGCGGCCACCCCAGCGCTGGGCGGTAGGGCGCGCGGCCCCTAGCACAGCGGGCGCTGGCCACCCGACGATGCGGCGAGGGCACGCGCCTCGCCGGCGCAAATAAGGGGCGCGGGCCCCGGGCGGGCGGTGAAGGCGCGCGTCTGCCGGGCGCGCTGCCTCGGCTGGGCGCGGTGAGGCGCACGGGCCGGGCGGCGGCGCTGGGCGAGGCACGGCGGCGGGCTTGCGCGGGCGGACGTGGGCGAGGTGCGGCGGCGGGAGCACGACGGCCGGTAGAGAAGCGCGAGGAGAGGCGGTTCAAGGCGCACGGGGGCCAGCAGCGAGGAGCAGAGGCGCATGTCGTTTTCTTCCTCTTCCTCCGGGCGGCGCGCGCCTTTCCTCCTCCTCTGTTCGCTACTCTGCCTCCTCCGCTCGCAGCGGTCGGATCCGCCCCGACGCAGGCGGATCTGGTGCCGGGCAGCCGCGCCGACGCTGGCGGATCCGTGCGGCGTGTCGGGGTGGCAGTCCAGGCCCAAATCCAGCCCATTAGGGTTGGGATTTTTTTTTGTTTTTTTGGTTTGATTAACCGAGGCGGTTTTTGAAAGATAACCGCCTCTGTTAATATGTTAACCGAGGCGGTTGAGGCCACGATTTACCGTGATCTTATGTCCGAGGCGGTTAGAAAAACCGCCTCGGTTAACCATTTTTAACCGCCTCGGTTAAGTTTTATGTAGTAGTGAATCTTTCATTTGTCAGAACCTCACAACTCTTATGTCCCTCGATCAGTCGTCTTCCACTCTCATCGATCCTTCTTGCTTTAAGCTTGTAGCTGCAAAATTTGGTTAGAGCTGCACTAATGTTATGGTTTAGCTACCCAATCGCAAGCTTGTTTGGGTCTAGCGTGTGTGAGGGTGGCACGCCTATATTTAAGTCGCGCCAATCTCCTATACCCATACAGGATTATTCTTTTATTATCTTAGCACTTATTATGACTTTTTGAAATTATTTAATTTAAGGTTAGATCAAACCTAATTAAATCTCATAAAAATATCTAGTCACGAGAACCACTCATAAATTACGCTCCGTTACAAGGCACATCATGTTTACTAATTAGTAGCAATATGGAATTTGTGAAAAAACCGTCAAAGTATATACAAATACATTCTTTAATAATGCACTAGGTGCATAGTACAGGCTTTCCAGGCATGTGTTTTAATTTCCACAAAAGCATATTCTCTCAATATTGCTCCTACTTATTTTATGCACCAGAAGGAATTAGTAGTTATATAATCGTACAGATGTACTAGTATATTCAACATGCTTACGTGTCTAAGATTATGTGAAGGTATGTGATACAGACTCCGAACAGACTACATCGATCTATTTTCCTCTTATAAAAGTATACTAGTAGTTAGGTCCAAACCTTGATCCAGTTGAAACTGAGTGCGACTCACCCATCATTTTCATGTAGATATATAATAAGCGAGGCTGGGTGGTATTTTTTTAAAAAAATAGAAAAGCATAGTTTCATTAGCGTGTCCTTGACAAATCGCTGGACACCAACGAAGCTACAAAAACCGGTATAATTCATGACTATGGCCGTCAAATTATCTGGTACAGCGCATTATAGTATCTGGACACCTGAAAAATAGTACATTTGGAAAACTCTGAATACATAAAAGTTTTATTTGATCTCACTCAACAGATTTGCATGTAGAACCCTTTCGAAGCATTCATCATATTTAAGGCCCTAGCAATAATAGCTGCATCAGTCTCTAAATAACTCCCCTCATTATCAGTAGAGTTGCATGCTCTAGGCCTTTTACACAATCAGTTGCTTCAACATGTTGAGGTGACACTAGAAAATTTGCTGACCCTGCTCCTGCTGCTACAACCATGCCAACAGAATTTCTAATAATAAAACCCCACCCGGTTTTATTTGATTCATGGATAAAGCCCTATCACAGTTAATTTTGTAGACATCTTCAATGGAGCTATCCGTTTTGGTTTTCTCCATGCCAAATTTGTCTAGGTGGTTTGCATTTCTCCATGCCTGAAAAAATATCAAACCATCATTAATCACCTTATGTGTTGTTCTCTTCCTTTCACCCTAGTTTGGTTTGTTACATGCAGACCCACCAGCACCATATAAATAAAATTAATTTGCATTGGCAATCGTTATCGAAACATCAAATTTTCTCTAGCATTGCTTAATGAGAATTTTCTGTCATCAACATGATTCTTTTATCCTCCATGCATGTTAAGCAACTGCATGCCAACCATGTTACATTTGGCACAGGGTATAAAGATCCACACCCTTCTTGCGATGTTAAGCTTCACCTATAGAGCATTATTTTATTTTATTTTATTTGAAATAAAACTGGAGGTGTTTGCACCCCTATAACACTTTATAAAAGAAAAGAACGACGAATACAAGCAACAAAGGAAAAAAGACAGAGAAGCTAAGATCCAAAAGGAGCAACTACAAGCTACAACCAGATCTTGTAGAGTGAGACGAGAATGGTCACCACTAGCCGCCAGAATGACATGATGGGCAGTGCTCCGATTGATGATACGATGTGAGAAACCAAGAACAATGATGAGGAATGGACTTGCACCAGTGGGAATAGGAAATGAGACAAGTCAAGGAATCATAGATACATGCAAAGGCCAGTAGTGATGTCTTGTCGGCCAATGATTTGGTCACAGTTGCTGAGTAAGGGCATCCTCAACGGTGCTCAAATCATCAGTTGCGGCAGAATCCTATTGGCTAGAGAGGAGACAGAGGAACTAGCTAGAGAGTCCATAGTCGCTCGGCTCGCACGTTCTCCAAGAAAACTCCGTCTCCGAGCTTCCATGCCCTGCATACCCGCGCCCTCTACTTCTTCATTTTTATTGTTTTTTACTTTCCATCTTGATTGATGACTTGGTTATCCCATTGAGGACGCCCTTGGAATCCTTTTCCATGTTTAAATAAAAAAATGATACACGTCCATAAATTGGGTTATTGCGGCCTAGGCTTACCGCTTGCACTAGGTCCCTGCGCAGTTGCGTTTTAAAGCTGGCGGCGGTTGGGTTGCTCTATCTAGGTTGCCACCGTCAGCTTGGTGCTCGGGTCTAATAATTTTTTTGCTGAAGTCTAGACGGTTGAAAAATCGCATGATAGAGAATGTCGCTGAGGCATCGACAATCGACAACCTAACGTAGCTTCGCCCCTGTCGTCCAACATCTTAACGTAGTACTCCTCATAAACTATGTTGTGCGGTTAGGGTCTGCCGACCTAGAAAAGGTGATCATCTCCGTAGCTAGCAATTTTTACCAATCAAGATCCCGGCAAAAAATTTATTCGATCCCAGCACGCATCTATGCTAATTAGCCAGCTTAGTGTGGCAGAGCCCAGTTGATCAATTTTGAGACGTAATGCAACTACGCATGACACAGATACCAAGGGCAAATGACAAGCCAATATAGGCTTGGCCTTAGCCTTAGCCTTAGACCTTGGAGGAGGTGTAGCAAAACAGCACAGCTGGAACCAAGGATTGGTCTTTGGCCTTTGCACATAATTCAGAGTCATCCTTCGCCTCGTCCTCATGGACGAAGCCAGCGCCCGGGCTAGGGGGGCTTGAGGCCGACCTACAGCCCCTGAGCATGTAGCAACTCCTATAACCTTCTCTCAAAATTTCATGTATATGTATAGTGTAGGAGGGGCTGAGATTTTCTAGATATAGAGAAAAAAGATCTATTTTGCACTGTTTTTTGTCTTATTAGCCGGGCTTATCAGCGTTCGAACAATTCTCATAGCAAACCAGCTAGACTTGTCTGACCAGCCGAACACCCTGTTTGACTTATTGGGCCAGGAATTCAATAGACACAGACAACACATTAGTTAAAGTCCAAGGCTCAATTACTTTATGAAACTCTATCCCATCCACCATAACTCAATTTTCCCTTCTTTGTTCCACCGTCGCGAGTCTCCCGACTCTCGTACTTTGTACCCGAGCGGATAGCGACGCCACGACAGCTTCTACACACGGTCGATATAGCTTGGACGCAGGCCAACGGCGAGGCTCTAGGGGGCAAGCGCTAGCAGCAGGGCGCACACCGCAACGACGCAGACACAACCCGCAATGTCGAGCTTCGAGTGGCGAGCAGCATGGCGTCAGACCCTTTAGTTCAGCCCCACCTAATTTTTTTCGTGGCTTCGTCCCTGCTCGTCCTGCCGACTACGGCAATGTTGATGAATATAAGCATCTGATTTTTCAATTTTTAGAGGTCATAAATCTCCACTTTGTTGCTTGTAATACGTCAAACTTTTTATTCTAAGTGTTTTCTTATCCCCAATTCATAAAAAAAGATATGATTATTTTATGTCATTCAGCGAGTGTTTTAATGAGGTATCACTTAATGTCGCTTCTAAAATTCTAAGTATTCTATTGAGGTTTTCAAATTTTGAATTTTAATTTATAGGGTTGTCTTAGTCATACTCGTCGAACGTAACGCAGCACAACTAAAATGGTCTTAGCAGAACCAATATTTTATATTGATAATGTGTGAGGGCACATAATATATTGTCCCAACCAAACACGAAATGGTTACATTCTTACCAAGGTTTGAAGAACCAGATTCCAACAGGATGCAAAACACGCATGATGGGGCTGCTTAGTCCTGACCCCTGAATGTTTGCTCATGGAATCACGGATAATTTGGTGCGTCGAGAAAGAAACATTCAAACATGATGCCTCGAGATGATCGGTGATCATCTAGAACTTGCGGAGGAAATGGATGTAACACGATCGACAATAGAGTCCAGTAATATTAAACTATTATATGATCTATTATTAGTACTATTTGTAATATTATACTTCCTCTTGTCTAGATTAATAGTATTCCACGTAGGTCAAGTGTCAAATTTAAATATAATATTTGACAAATAATTTGCCAATAATTTTTAACTATTGAAATACAAACTTGATGCTATTAGATTTGTAATTATATATATTATTTAATAATTATAAGTTTATAATTATATGCAATATAATATAAAATAAAACTATTTTAAGTATTATAATTTAAAAGATCATGTTATATAAAAAACCTTATAAATAGACTTGTCATAAGCTAAGCTAAAAGTTAGTGCTCCATGTTTGACAGATCCAGTGATATCTTATCCTGGCTTTGTCTCTGTCTGATACCGACTTTGAGCGTGATGATCCGATCATCTGGTCCTAAAAGTCAGGCCAGGCACCGCAAGAGATCGACACTTGAAGCCAGGATTTTTTTTTTTTACTTTGTACGAACAAAGGGGCGGGTTTAGTGGCATGTCGACGATGATGTTCTAGTCCTAGGTGTATTAGGGGCACGGCGTGCACGCTGGCCAGCAAAGTCTAGTAGGTAGCACCAATTGGCAATTACACAGAGCAGGATTGACATGATGGGCGGCTACGTGCCAAGGCGACAAAACATAAGTTAGGATGACCCACGCCTAAAAGTCAGGCCAGGCACTACAAGAGGTTGACACCTAAGCCGGGATTTTCCTTTTACTGTGCAGGTAAACGACGTGTGGACTATATCTTGATCCTGGCCACGTAAAGCCACGGGCATGCGGGCTAGAAGAAAATGACAACTACAAGCAACAAAGGAAAGCAGCCTGTAATAGCTAGGTTCAGAGCTTCATACCAACAAATTATAACTTCTTTTTCGGAAGCCCATCTCTAAAAACTCTGAGGTTAAGCGTGCTTGGCCTGGAGCGATAGGTGACTGATCAGAAAATCATCCTCAGGTGCGCACGAGTGGGGACAAAGTACGTAGAAAAGACTAGTGTTGGTCTATAAGGACAGTCTAGGTCTTAGAAAAGTTGTCAGATGTAAGCGGGTTCAGTTTCAAGGAGGCAGGACGTTACAATATGGTATCAGAGCCAGACGTTACAGGCTGGTATCAATACCGACTCTCACGGTTTTACGGATGCATGTGTTGCAGTTACGCAGGCATGGTGCATATGACTAGTGTGGATAAAAAAGCTAGCAAATTTAAGCGGGCCTAGTCTCGAGAAAGCGAGACGTTACAGAATGGTATCAGAGCCAAATGTATAAAATAGTATTAGAGCTAACTCTCGCAGTTTCATGGACGTTTGTGTCATAATTACACAGGTATGGTGTGTATGGCTGGTGTAGATCTAGAGTGGTTACACCGAGCCGACTCACGGTTTTACGGACACATGTGTCGCAGTTATGTAGACATGGTACATATGACTGGTGTGGATCCAGAGTGGTCACACAGCATAGCTGTCATACCCAGTTTTAAAGACAAAACTGAATACAAAACCATATGTGTGCCCAGAGATCAATCACACACATATAGAGACAAATCACTGGAGTATCAAGCTCAGTGCCTTTATTACATCATGAATAGTAGTTTATTACATAAATTTATTCAAAGTCTTAGCGGAAACGAAATAAAATAACTAGCACACCGATAGACTCCAAGCCATAGGGACGTCAACTGGTTGAGCACAAGTCTAGTAGTCCTCATCAAACTCCTCATAAACACGGTTATCTGTTACCCATCTGGGATTTTCAAAGTAATAAAAATAAACAAGTGTAAGTACATCTCGTACTTAATAAGAATAACATGGGGTTAATGAGGTTTAAAAGATTGACACGGTTTACAGCGGTTAGCAATTTTTATCATATCTCAATTTTAGCATAAGTGAGTAGCAACAAGTAGCATAAATCCCAAATAACCATATGATCATGTAAACAGTGATTAAAGTATAGCAAAAACAATAATCAAGAATTTTTCCATCGCATAAACCATTATTCTATAAGAAGTCCAGGCCGCTCATGACCGTGAGCACAGCTGATATATCAATTTTAACACTCTGCAGAGGTTGTACACTTTCACCATGAGTCGTGATTCCCATGTGCCCGGGTCATGACTCTCATATCACCTTTACCAAGAAAGTGCGGCAGGGTACACTATGAAGTCTTTTCAAAGGTTCGTCTAATGAGTTAGGGCCGCTAGGTTTCCTCGACAAGTAAACATAGAATCCCATTCCAAATGGTTCACACCGCAGCAGCACACATAAGGACAGAGGCCACGCTATGCCCTTCGTGTAAAGCCCCTTATGCGCCTTTTGGTAACCTCTAACAAGCTAGAAGAGGGTCATCATACTTGACTAAAGCCAGAGCCATATAGCCCTCACGGTTGTACTGTAAGTCCTAAGTGCTCACTTACAGATAAGTCCTTAGGGAGGACAAGAGCAAACAAGTACTCTTACCCTTAAATTTTCCGTTGCTAAAAAGCGAGTTTTAACCTTTGTTGCATATACCATTAATCAAGTTACAGATCATAATGGTTATTTCTTGAGCACTAGCATAAACTACCCAAATGCACAAACCCACGGTAATCAAGGTACAAGATACAATTGCTAGGAAATTCTTAGTGGTAATCAAGGAAGACACATGCAGTATGAATTAAGTGATTAAAGGTGAATAGGTAACAAGGATAATCCCATGCTATACTTGCCTTGCTCAACGAACTCTGGGTGATACGGCTCATCAAAGAACTCCTGATCACCAACGTATTGCTCACCATCTATACTCCACAACAAGGCAATATACAAGCATCCAAGCGCAATCATGCATAGCAAACAAGAGTATAGATTAGAACAGTACACCAATATCATAAAATAAAGATAAGGAGTTTATAAAATGAATCTACGCGTCGCTAGGATCACACAGACGTTTGGATCACCAAAATCGGAGCTAAAACGGTTAAGTTATAGATTAAACAAGATTTTATGTATGGATCTTATTATTTTTTAAAACAATAAAATTAAAAGATGAAAAATGTTGATGGTCCTTAATGCCTATTTTATACCATCAATTATTGCATGAATTAATATAAAATGAATCATAAAGCATAGTTGTAGGGTTTGATTCTAACGAGTTCCACGAGTTGTGTTGTTCTTGATCGTTTTGTAGGTATATCCAGTTTTTCGTCAAATACAAGTATCTCAAATAAGAAATTGGACTACACCATTATGACGGGCTCGTCGAGATGATTGAAACGGATATATCATTTGCTATATTCAGAGCCCGGAGTCAAAAGATATCAATTCTACACCGAAACCAACACTAGAAGACTCTAGAAGGCACGAGAAGGTGACTTACCGAAGGTGGGGCCCACTTGCTACAGGGTGGGGCCACCCGGACCCACCCCGGGGCCGGCCGGCGCCCTATAGAGGCCGTTTGGGGCCCGCTTCAACGGAGGGCTTCCTACCACCTTAGGGTTTGCATCTCCACCGTTGCCCAAGTCGGTTTGATCCAACGGCACACGTTCATCCCACCGGGCTATAAATAAAGAGGCAGAGCCCCCTTCCTAAGGGCACCACATCATTATGGAGATGTAGAGGCGTCCCTCGAATGGATGACCTCTCACCTCTAGAGAATTAGGGCTAGACTTTCCAATGTAGTAGATTAGTTCTAGTTGAGAGTTAGGGAGAGCGGAGCTACGCTCGGATTCCGGAGGAGTCTTCGGAGGAGTCATCGGAGTTCTGGTATATCTTTGTATCTATTCTTGTAAGACTTATGCTTTAATATATTCTATCTTCTCTATTTACTTTTATATGCCTAGCATTTGATTGGTTAGTATAGTTGTTATACTTTAGCATGGGATCTCCGCCTGTATTAGATGCTCTAGTTAGCGTACGTGACTAGAGTAGTAATCATTAGCGTAGACGTGGTGTCTAGGCTAGGGTTTACCTGAGGTTGTGCCCAATTCTTACGGTTAGTTGTGGTAGCCCCAGAGGTGACAGCTCTGTTAGGCCTTCGTATTCCACCACGTCGGAGTTGGTGTTTCGTAGAGCTTTGGGCTGCCTTCCCCGACTACCTTCTTCCCAGTCTTATTCGAGAGTTGGAAAGGTACCGGCTTTGCTCCAAAGTGTTATTGTGTGATTGCTTTATCTACCATGAATCGGTTATTATAGAACCTCAAGTAATAGAGAAGTACTTAGGAACACGGAGCTCTCCCGTTGTCCTCTCACTTTAGCTATCTACTCTTTTATCATAGAATTCTCCTGTGTGTCTGTGTCATTTACGTATAACTCCTATCATCGATCATTTACCCCTACTTTAGTCTAGTTGGTTTATTAGTTAGTAGATACATGATGGTGAACTATCAATGTCTTTATCCATTGTTTTCCGGTGGTAAAATATAAATAACGATACCGGAATACTCCCAGGTAAAATGCTACGATGGTTATCAGGCGCTTACGAGAATCCTTTATATTTTAATTGTGCATAAGAAATACCAACAGAAAACATGATTAACAGTACTTTAAACAAGTAGATTATTTGATTACGAATCTAACGCAACTTGAACGGATCAAATCGGAGTTAAATTGAAGAAGTTATACTTAAAAGGAAACCAGTGGCAAACTTGTAAATACTCTGAAATCAATTTTTTGAATTTAAAATAAATAAAATTCAGTTTTTAATTTGAACAGAGGACTGCGGGTTCAATTTGAAGAAAACCGAGGGGCCCTTTAGCAAAAGCGGCAGCGAAGGGGTATGGAGGATTTTGATAGTCCGATTCAATGCGGACGACCAGCATTGAAAGAGAGGGATGAGAGAGGGACGGCGGGCGGACAAGACAAGAAACGGCGGGCGGCGCCATGGCCGGAGTCAAGCAGAGCTCGCCGGCGTTCGTCAATCGGCCGATTCCGAGCATCATTGGTCAAATCAAACACACAGGGAGGGAGAGCAGACAATGGCGAACACGAATCGAAGCTTGAAGAGCAGCGGGACGCAAGCGAGGTGGCATGGAGCTTGCTTTGGCGGCTCGGCTTGCCGGCGAAGCTTCGGCGACAGTGTGAGAGCGACAGGGGGCAAAGGAGAAGGCGCAGCCGGTGTCTGCGGCGTCCTTACCGAGTCCCGAAGCACGGCAAAGGGCTAGGCACGGCGGTGTTGCGGCGGAACGGCGGAACAGCGGCGGCGGCGGTTTGTTAGGGTTCCGCGGCGGCGGCTGCTAGCTCCAAGGCGAAGAGGCGGTTGCGACGGGTTGGGGTGGAGGCGGTATGGCACGGGGTGATGGCTTATATAGCCCGGTGGCCGCGACCACAAAGGAAAGGGAGGATCAAGCTCGATCCGAGCTCGGCCGAAGAAGGAAGGCGACGGCTTCCATTTTTGGAAAGCACCGGAGGAGGAAGAAGGAAGGGCGCGGGCGGCTGATGGCTGGGCCCCGCCTGTCGGCGCCAGCAAGAGAGAAGGGAGGCGCCCGAGCTTCTTCGAGTTGGGCCGCGAAGAGAAACGGGCCGCCTGGTTGAGTGAGGAACGAAGGGAGGGAGTGGTGTTGGAGTTGGGCCCGCAGCCGAATTGGACAGAGGGGGTGAGATTCTTCTCTTTTCCTTTTTCTTTTATTTCAAACCAGAATTTGCAATGCCAATTTGAATTTACTTTGAATTTGAACAAAACCACTCAATACAAAATAATAGTGCACCAGCATGAATGCATAAAACATGTATCTACCTTATGATTGATTTTAATTTAACAAAATTAATTATTATTCTATGTTTAAATGCGCACACACAATTGCATAATAAATCAATTTCACCTATTTTGAAAAGTTCCAAATTTTAGGGTGTTACAATAGCACATGAGCTGGTATTGTACACATGGACGTGGCCAAGAGAGGATATTCTTGACTTGAGGTTAACCGACGAGGCGTCGGTCTAAAGTCTCTCTTATTGGGGTTTGTTCGATACAGGCTCTTGGAGTGCCCCCACAGGGTCCCATGGCGCTTTCCTTGATTATCAAGTTGGTGCGGTTTCTTTAAAATTTTACCAACTTTTCATGTCGGAAATGTGAATGCTAAATCATTGTTTCTTCCAAGGGGTGGAAGGTATGTTTCTTATTGTGTTTCAATTATGTTGTTTAAGGTTGCATTGCTGTTAGAGCATGGGGCACCTTTTGATTTGACTTTTGATGAATAAAGAAGTGTATTGCTTTTTCATGCATTGAGGCATGGAGTTGTTTATATCATTAACTTCACAGCAATGACAGCATAACTAGTAAAAAATTATTTAATTTACATATAACAGTTGGTGACAAATAGATGATCAGTAAATAGTTTTGTATATCAGTAAATAGGTTTGTATCTGCTGCGACCTTGCAAATTCATGCACAAAATTATTTGATCAGGTATATGGTTACATACTAAAAACTCCTGTTCACCTACTCAGTCGTGTAGGTCGTTTACACAGCGTTTAAACACTACTCAGTAGTCAACCGTGTTGGTAGTGTTGGTTTAATACGTTTAATCCCGTGTATGTTTTTGGCCCGTTTTATCAGACATATAATCCAACTATTCGTTAAACGAAGGGTGACCGATTGTGTACCTTGTAGCGTGTAGGCTAACAGGGCTAGGCGTTTAAACGCTACTCAGTAGTCAACAGTGTTGGCCGTGTAGGCTGTTTAATCTGTTTAATCCTATATAATCCATTTTTTGGCCCAATATATAATCCAACTATTCGCTAAACAAAGGGTGACCGACTGTGTACTGTGCAGCGTGTAGGCTAACAAGGTTAAAAACATATAACAGACAAAAATTTACTTGAGATGGGTCTTATTTGCACCTCTGATCATTTCATAGCTATGATTTATAAGAATTTCTGCATTTGCGGATTTACCGTGGCAGTAAATAGATGTTATGTCTATAAGAAATATTAAATATAAGTGCTACAAGTAAGATTATTAGAATGAACTGGTAAAACTTAACAACATGATTAGTTGGTCTTTTTTTTGGGGGGTGGGGGGAGTGGGCATGACAATAACAACCTAGTGGAAAATATGTGTATTGCATGAACTATGCACAGGAACAAAATCTCTTATGTTGCCAATGGGTGATAATGCTTGGGTGTTTAACAGCTTTGCTTTCATTTTCCTACAAAAGATTCTTCAGTAGAATGTGTTTGACATGTTTGGGAATGTTTTTGATTCAGCCTAATTGAAGTGGTGCCTTATGTGAACAATCTTCTTGGGAAGTTCCATCAGTCCTTCTCCCTATACTTCCATACTGCTGCAAGCAAGTTCATTTCAGTTGGCGTGTATATGATTCCGTTTGCATTGTTGTTGGCACCTCTCCCAATAGTTGCTGCTGCCTTTGCTCATGGCAGTAGAAGCATGGAAAAGCAAGTAGATAAGTTGATAGAAATCGGTAAATCAGATGACATTGCTGATATCCTGCAAAGCAAGGGTGGATCACGTAAATGGCTTCAAGCTGCAAAAAGTATTGCTTGCTATCCAACTATGTGCAGTACTTGTTTCACTACTTTTGTATTACATTACTCAGATACCTATGCCACACCTATGCAAAGCGCACTTATCTGGGTTGTTCTCTCCATCTTCGTACTGATCGCCTTGTCTATCTTGTTTGGCTCATCTGGTCTTGAATGGAAACTTCTGAAAGCTACCATGATCACTTCCATCTCCATCGGGTTGGGGCTCATGTCAATCATAAATTTCGCCACTGCTCAGCTTGCTGCTCTGATAGTGATCCCAATGTGTTTGTTTTCTTGGCCTCTGAAGGCATCAGGGATGCATTTTTTTTCCTCGGGCAGTATTATTGGCTTCAAACATAGTGTTTGCTATATTGGGTTTATGAAAGGAGTGTCCAAGGGGTCATGTTCATGGACAATAGATTTTGGAGATTTCTGGTTTGTCGAGCCCTTTGTATCTTTGGCCTTTCTTTGGCCTTTCCTCTTAATGAAAAACGGATGAAAGACCCCATCGCGAAAAAAATAGAGCAGCACGACGTATCTTTACCTATATCTTGCCCATCTTCCCTGCTAGCTTTTGTGCATCCTTGTGTTGCTAGACCCATGTCGCCAATTAGAATCCGAGATGAAACAGGACTCCGAGATGTAGCAGGACTAGTTGTTTGGTCTCCGGAGTTTTTTCTTTCCGGTTGGTAAATTTAGTGTACACTAGTGTAGAAACTTCTCGCTTTCACTAATTTTGGTCTGCTTATCATTTACTTGGCTCTCCGGAGTCTTCTTTTCGGTTGATAAATTTTAGTGTAGACTACCGTAGAAATTTACCACTTCCGCTACTTTTGGCCTGCTGATCATTTACTTTGTTGTCCATTTCCACTATTCAGAACTTATTCACCCCTGTTACCCAGTTGAAGTCTTGTAACATGCAAATAAGATTTGACGATGGATCCTATCTTCTGTCATAGCTGCGACAGTTTTAAAGGCCTGTTTTTTCATGTCTCCCCTCTTGTGGACACAGATGTTTTATTGGCCATGAGCCCAAGAAGGATACCAAAGTTGGGATTGCAGGTAAGGAAACCTTTAGAAATCATAAATGAATTGCAAAAGCAATAGGAGGGGTATCTCCTTCCATATGGGGTGAAGCGTGAGCACCGCGAGATTGAAAACAAAGGCAGCCGAACATGAGATTTCAGTTGCACGCATGTCAAACTTTAGTGTTCAATGAAAGCAAACATATTCCTATAAGGGCTAGGCCAGCACGGGGGACTACCATGACAACCAAGAAAAGCACATAATCTCCAGAGTCATCATAACATCTTACTACACAAAATGTATCCCAAATGAGCCAATATCCAGAGTTACAACAAATGCCAAAATAGTGTTCTGATCCTAAAAATTTAACCAGCAGAAGCCCCTAGAGCTAGAATTTTAGATCAGGCCTTGACGCTGCAGGTCAGTGTAGGTCTTCTTGTTGTAGATGTTGCCTTCCTGATCTTCATATTCTTCTTCTAGGTCTGGTCGCCATTTGTTCACTCCTTGCCGTGCTTGAATTTTCTCCCAAAGCGCTTTTGCCTCCTGACAGCAGAAATTAAAATTTTTTTTGTCAAAACATATACAATAAAACAGCCAATGTACAACATGGTCAGATAAATAGTACATGGAGGGCATGCATTCATTTGTATTGCGTTTCATATAAGCAGACAGAATAATATAGGACAAGGAAAACCAATATGATATCAGCAAGTAAAAACCAAAAGACCTAACTATTCATTACTTGGAGAATAAACAATGAGGTAAGGTATGTATCAATAAGTACACTTGGAGAATGAACAATGTTGTAGCTATGTATCAATAAGTACCTCCAAGTTTTAAATAAAATAGTATCAACAATACAATAGATGAGTAGATGCCATACATCAATGGATGTGATTTCATTGAAATTCTTAGTATTAGGAATGCCAAGGCATCGCATCCCATGCTGATGACGCCATTCCTTGAAATGACGCTCATAAGCCCTTTCGTCCCCAATAGTTATGGTTTCCACATATCTCACACTTGAATTCTGTACAAACCATAACAATTGAAAACACATGAATGATACGGTAACAAATTTAATGGAAATTACTCATCAGCATAATAAAAGGTAAAGGATGCCTTGATGTTCCAGTTCAAAGTGCTTTCGAAAGAGGGGAAATGCACTAACTGAACATGTGATCACATAAATACATTAGTAGATGGATCACATTAATTAGCATACATTTTATGCAGAAATAGAATGTAACACCTCAGGTGTTAGACTTGCATATTTACACTTGCATTACATGTCGGGAGCATCATTTAATCACCTCATGAGCATATCATATCAAGCATCATGCCTTTCTATATGCTTTTACACTCTACTTGTCATTTGATGCTTGTATATGCTTGTTGTTGCAATGTCATGACATGTGTGGTTGTTATTTGAACTCAAAAATACCTTAACTACACTTAGGTTATCATGTGGAACAATGTTTATGTTAATCACTTAGCCTAATTATGCTTCTAAGTGATGGTTTAATCTAGGTTGATCCCTAGAAGTACTTTTGTTTGACTGATTGAAAAATGCTATTTCAAAACTTTGCATGTCAGCGCACCTTAAATAAAAGTTGTAGTAAATTTTATAAGGAACAAACTTTATTTAATGAATGAGTTCTGAAAATATGCCAAACATATTTGAATAGAGCTCGCAAGAATCACTAAAATGCTGTTTTTGCTACCCTGAGATTTGGCTGTCCTAAAGTGGTTTTCATAAATTTATCCTACTTTGGAGGCTTGTAGTTTGCAAACCAGTTTGAGTTAGGCCAAGTGTATGTTGACAAAGTTGGAGATCTCTCGTAGCTCTACAACTTTGTCTACTAAAGTTTTCTCTGAAACGGCTTGGTTTGGGAGATATGGAGGGCCGAAATTTGAATTTCAGTTAAAATTCATTGGGCTGATTTCTTTACCAATCTCTGATATTTTTGATCGGGCTCGGGGTGTTGTGGCCGACCGGGCGCAGAAGCCGGGCGCCGCGTGTCCCTCCCCGACGCTCCCTCCCCGACGCGCGCTCGCTCGCCACCTCGCCCTGTCCTCGACAAAAAGGAGAAGCCGAACCCTCTCCCTCACTCTCGCCCTCTCCCTCGGTCTCTCTCTGGCTGCTCCTCCAGAACCAGCGCCGCTGCTCCCTCGCCTCCTCGTCGCGGCTGCTGGCCGCTGCCTGCCGCTGACAGCTGCTGCTGTTGGCCGCTGCCGCTGCCGCTGGCCGCTGCTGCTGCTGGCTGGCCGGGCTGGCCACAGCCGCGCGCAGGCGCCAGGTGCTGCTGCCGAGCAGCCGGGCTACTGCCAGCCAAGGCTACGGTCAGGTGCAGCCATGGCTAACTACGGCCAGGCCCCAGCGCCTCCTCCTGGCCGCCAGGAAGCCACCAGCCGGCCATTTCCCTCGGCCGCTTCTCCATCTCCTGCGTTTCAGCCGTCGAGGAAGAAGAAGAGGGGTGAAAAACGAAGACAGAAGCTCTTTAGGGGTTCCTGTTGCAAAAGTGCATGAGAGAAGGATTTACATCTATGGGCTTATTTAATTTCTGAGAAGTTTTGTGTTCACTCTGCATAATGTTTTTCCTATTTATTATTTTCGGAATTTCTATTGCGTTAAATGGCTGAACTTTTTTAGAAATTCATAGTAATTCATAGAAAAATTGTAAAATAGCAAATGAGGACTTTTTGGAATCCTTGTGAGTAGATCTATGCAGTAGAGTCATAATATTGCATGTTTTAGTAAAAAGGTTTTGCAGTAAAAATAGATCTTTGCTATCTAGGGTTTGCTCTTTCTAAATTCGTATCTCAAGTTGTGTTGCTCCAAATAATGTGAAATTTGAGTGGTAGGCTACTGATGATATGTGTGTACTATGACAAAAATTTCAGGTTCATAGGATACTGTTTGATTAAGTTATTGATTTATCTTGCTTGATGTCTAGGAACCGGATTTAATTGATTATTAATTAATTAAAAATGTAAAAATGGAAAATATGGTTCCAATGCCTTTCTATGATATTGTTGTGACTTATAGATGCCTAACATGGCCAAGTGTTTCTGGAAAATGTGAAGTTTTAGATTTAAGTTCCTCTCACATGCTTAATAGCAATTAGGAATTGTCTTTTTCATAGACATTGCTATGCTTATCCAAATGCTATGAAATTTGAGCAGTAATCTTTTAGAAGTGTATGTAAGCTTCTATAATTTTATTAGAATTTACTATGCACTTTTGATATGTGTTCCATATATGCTCCTTATTCCAGCTAGTTATATAAATAAATGAAAAGGGGTATGAAAATAATTTATTTAGGAGTGGTCATCATGTTTTCTGGTGTTTATTCAATATATGTCAACTGTTGGTAACATTTCTTGTGCCCAATTTAATGTTTGAAACATGAGTGAAATATTATTTGCTCTATTTATTCCATTTAGAGATTTTCTGAACAGTTTCTAGAACTTTGATGATTGTACCTTGTTAATTATGCTTGCTGTAAAACTTGTCTATAACAAAGTTGTAGATAACCTACATATCTAGCTTGTGTTAAATTTTTACAGCTATAGCTTTTATATTTTGTGAGTTATGGCTGTGTAATGTTCAGCTTCAGAAATGGCTTCTCTCTAGAATTTGTAGACCTGATCCTGTGCATGTGTAATTTTGACCTGCTAAACTTGTGAATCATGCACTGATTATTAAAGATGAATTATAGACAATTTTATAAGCTTTTCATATTGTCTTGTTTCAATTCATTTGAAGTTGTAAAACTCCATATATGATTTATTTACTTAGCTGCTACGTGTATGTCTAGAATTAAATTGATTTTAGTTCTAGTTGTTTGCTTTGTGTGTTGTTATGTGTGACTCATGCCTTTATTGATGATTAAGTAATATAACTGAGAGATTGTGATATTACTGTCATATTTGATATGTTTGTTATCTTTATGTTTGGCATGATTGGGAATAGCTTGCTCTCTAATGTGCGTATGTCATCTAGTGTAACTTTACACTTGTATTGCTTATTGTTTATGATGCATCGCTTCTTGCGCTTCTATGTGTTCATACATATGCATCGTTGCATGACATTTAGGTACGCTAGATGATGGGGACATGGTGTGGGAGCCCGACCTAAAGACGGTGTTTGATGGACTCATCCTGAAGATGAAAGGACTAAACAAGCACTGGGAAGAGAGATACTTGCCAAGCGAGTATCATCTAACTAGCACTGACTTGTGTTGGATTCCAGGCAAGCCCCAGAGCATTCTTACCTATGCTTTCTAACAAGTCAAATTATGCTTTATGTTTGATGCATTAAGTATAGGAGTTGTGTGCAACCGTTGATGCATTATATCCTTGTTTACTCTTGATTATCCTGCCTTAATTACCCTGCTAGTCTAGGACGAGTTCTATTGCTTAGCTTGCTTAGACAGTAAAAGTCGGGCGATTTCCTGTCACCCGCGAGCATAGGTTGTTACTTATGATTGATGGAAAGCTTTATGTTGATATCATCTGGTTATTTGGTTAATGTGATAATTGGAGACTGGGCGGAGTCTTATGGGGTTTCGGACCATAGTGATTCCGTCTGTGTCGATTAAGGACCGTGCCGTTGCGCGTCTCTCGAGTCATATTGAACGCATGCCTCACACTTAGCTGACCGGATAAGTCCTTCCGACCGTGAAGCCTAATACTATTCAGGCCAGCTCTCGATCCGTTTGCACCGTATTGGAGATGGATGGGGGACTACAGGGGCGCGAAGAGTAAGTCCGAGATCCAGCATGGCTGGCTAAGGCAGTCGGGCGGCCCTTGGGTACGGTGGTTCCTGTCGAAACCGCGTTCTTCTCGAATAAGTGTCACGGTGACCTGTAGCTCACCGACGGGTGAGTGTGGTTTGTGTGAGGAATGCCCCCTGACCTCAGTTGTAATCGATTCGAATCGCCATCGTTCCTGGATAGTGAACACTTGACTTGAGCTACGCCGTCGTAGTAATAATTATGGAATGATGATAAAGATGATGATGAGTTAAGCTATAATGATTATAGTTACTACTTGATTGCTTAATCATGATTAATAAACTATAATGATACCTAGTATAGGTGCTCACCTAGCATGAATAGGAATGATTAAGCTGAGCTGTCACTATAAAATGGTTACCACTGCTTTTCTGCAAAATGAGTTGAGCTATCCCCTGATAAAACCTGTCATACTCCTTGGAGTCTTTTATTTGAGTCAGACGGGTAAGTCTAGCTAAGTACCTTCTCGTACTCAGGGTTTGTCCCGCTTGTTGTTTGTGCAGATGGTCATACCTTCCACGGGTATTATGAGACCTGCTTATATCCAGTGGATTAAGGTACCATAGGGCATGGTCATTCTTATTATCCTCCCCACTTGCTTTTGTGGATTGATCACCAGGCTGGCACTATATTAATCTGTATGTGTGTGTGGGTTGAGCTTTTAAAAATTACTTTGCTTTCGCTACTTGAATTCGAGACTTGGTTTGTAATAACTTTTATTTCGTATTCTGATGTTATCGAACTATTTGTAAACTGTTGTAACATGTGAATGGCGACGCTAAACTTTGTACGATCTTAGTTGATGATGTTTGGTTTGAAATCCTTCGAGATTTCCAGACTATCGGGTTTATAAGGGCTTAAGTGTGCTAATCGCTTGCTTAGCGAGTGGTTTTATACTTATGCTTTTATAAATTGGGCGGTTCTGTTACATAGATATTTTAAAGCTCTAGACTAGGTAAAGAGAAAACGAGAACCTGGTTAGGTGAAAAGTATGAAATTAAAGCCAAAGGTTACTGTCACATTTTAACACTGTAGAAAACATAATAGAAGACTTCATATTCATCCTATACTACATCATCGCCACATCATCAAACAGAATGGCTAGCAAATTTATATATCAACACATAATTTAATTTTAGGCATCATAAATGTTAAGTGGTGACTGATCAGTTCATAAAGGACTGGCATCTTAATTAAATGAGTGTCAAATAGTCAATCTGTGCCATGGATGAAAGCACTGGTGATGTGCACCATCTCACCGACTGCGACTAGATGGAACAAGCTACTAGGAAACATACTACCAACTCACAAGTATGACAAAACTTGTTACCTGCCCAAGGCCATGTAGCTTGTACAGCCAATAGGGTATAGGCTTGCCATCCCAACCCATTGGCAACTTGGGAGGATTGTAGATTTGTTGTTCTTCATCATCACTCTCGGTGTCAGCTTGTACCTCCTCCTATAGAAAAATACATACAAATATATATAAACTAGTAATTCAAAAACTAAGTACATTTACTTCCATGAAAAAAGAAGGAAATGAAATAATATATTCAGCCAAGTCATAAGATCATATAGAAATTTGAAGCAAACAAGCCAAGACTGCACTCTAAGTTTCTACATGAATATATTCGCTCACTTTATAACAAGTAGCCACTTAGATTTCACATTGTTGGACTCGTCATGATATGTGGCTTAATCAGAAATTAGAGCTAAATGTGGTAAACACTAATCAGCAAATCACTATGGAATACACATAGCAAATGACTTGGAAACTTAGGGTATGTTTGGTTCTTGTCCCATAAAAGCCATGCCAAAATTTGGCATGCCCTCAAGTTTTGTCAGGCATATGCTAAGGGCCAAAATTTGGTAGGTCACAGTGATTTTTGCATCAGCCAGCTGAAGTACACGTAGCAGCTGTGGCACCAGACAGGCAGCCAATTCACTTGCCCCAGTTTCCTTTGGCCGGCTAAAAAAGAATGAGTGAGATGGCAACATTGCATTGGTTGCATGTAACAGCTTTTTGTTAAAAACATTTATTTAAATGAGATTATTTCTTAAACAATATGACTAATTTCTGGTTTGTTTGCACCATAATATTTCTTGTGATTTATCTAAAAAAATAAGACCCAGGTTGACTATATTATGATACTAAAAGAATTAATGACATTTGGCTCCCCCATGTCACACTCAGTCACAGCTGTAAGAGACTTTGGCATGCTATAGAATTTTGACTTGGCCAATATCCAAATGTATCTAATAGGAGTATAGCAAACATTCCCTTGTTCGCTATGAACTGTATGTCCGTAGCAATTTTTCAAAGCAAACGGTAATAACATGACCCAGAGAACAGGATTTCAGAATACAAAAATGAAGGTTGGGGGGGGGGTTACAACCAAGATATGTGCAGAACTGTTTTAAGCGAAAGGATAATGTGTTTATATTTTAAAACAACTCCCATTGGTGTTTTCAAGACGATAGCACAAACAAGAATAGCAGCAGCTACAACATTGAAAATAGAGAACATGTTGGAATAGTACAAAACACATAGAGAGTTTTTTTTTTTTTTTTTTATCAGAGCAGGGTAACTAAGTACCTCCTCCCGTTCTGCTTCCATCTCTTCATACGTCAGTGTAAGCTTCTTCTCTGCATTTTCCTTTGTCCTTACAAAGGCCTACACAGCAACATAAAGTGTCAAAAATATGTCAGGTTAACTTCAGCGTATAGTCAAACAAATTTAGCCAACTAGTAGCCTTTCCAAAAAGGAAGATTAGTTTTCCTTTGTCCTTACAAAGGCCTACACAAGCAACATAAAGTGTCAAAAATATGTCAGGTTAACTTCAGCATATAGACAAACAAATTTAGCCAATGCTAGTAGCCCTTCCAAAAAGGAAGATTAGTAGTTACAAGAACTGAATCATTCTGGAATCGAATTGTAACGCAGTCTTTGTAGCTTGTACAGTTTGTGCTTGGGTTTGCAAACAAAAATATAATATCTACCATATTAAAACTGGCATGTGATTATATTGGTGAACAGTACATATACTGTATTAACTTATTTACTCCAGGAAAAAGACGAGGTGATGCACTAATCTGTTAATTTTTTATAAAGCCTTCTAAAGCATGTCAAGTTGTGCGGTAATACAATGGAGCTTTTCAACGCAAATACAAGGTGGTAGAGAATTCACACATAAATGATCATAACACAAATGACCAAGGCACCCACACATTCACATGAATAGACATTGAACTATTCCAGGACAAGTTAACAATCATACATTTGTACTACTCTAGTACTCTGTATGCCTAAAATTGCAGTTTGAGGAACAGTGTAATGCCAGCATGCTGCACACCTAAAACAAAAAAATGGCTCCAGAATTCTATAGAAGACCAACTCATTCTAGACAAACAAGATGGTCGAGCCAAAGAAATCCATATTACATTTGAATAGACTAGCCTAAGATGGAAATAAAGAAGATTCCTCAAACTAAGCAGGTTTTATCTTCATAGGATTATAGCTTATATATAAGAACGTAAGTTGTCACAAAAGTATTAACTGCACATGCTAGTGCATTTGCATGAGTGTACCATGCATCCAAAATTACACGCATAAACACGGGGAGCAGCGAAGAGCTGACCTCATCTAGCGACTCACAAAGGCGCCTCATCTTTTACTTCCATCAATGCAATCTCCTTCATATCATCCTTAACATTGTTGCCATTAGAAGTTGTGTTTGAGCCATCTTTAGTACGTGGAACTTTGGCAAAATGTTTCCTATCCGATTGTTCCAACGGTGTATCTTTGCAAAAAATAATCAAAGTAAGTTCAAAACAAATGGTAAAAAGGGTAACAAAATATATGAATCTACAGTAGCACTAGTGTCTTTAAAATCACCTTCAAGAAGAAAAAGTCGCTCGCGACATTTGTTGAACAGTACCACCACTCTTCAAACCACGAGCGGCTAAAGCCTAAAAAAAAGATGTAAATGAATCAACAGAACTCAGAAGGGACTAATGAATAGTCAACAATATCAGACAAGAAAATAATGCTTGGTAACAGCATGATGTTTTAAGATCAAACCTGTTTTAATTTTTTCGGGCCAAGCTCAACAAGTTCTTCAAGCGTGCTATAGTAATCAAGATCTATTTCAGATTCTTTTTTCGTGCCTTTATTTCCCCATCCAGGTATTTCTCCATTGGCCCATCGTTCCTCAAATTCACTCTCCAGTTGTATGCCAATAGAATGTTAGTTATTAGACTTAATCATGCTCAATATTATTTAACAAATTATTGCCAAACACGCAATTAGTAGCTCTTAAATGAATATAAAGGAGTGACATCGTAGTTAAAAAAACGCTATGGAAATATAGGATAATCCAAAGTGAAACACTACATAATCACATAAGCCTGTGGAACACAAAGGGGCACTGATATAGAAAAAAAAAGGAAACAAAAAAATGTAGTGTTTTCCTTCAGTCAGTTCAATCTGATGAGTCGTTTGTTGTTAGCAGTAATGCTGGGAGTGATGTTAGCAGTGATGTTGGAGGTGCTGCATCTATTTCTCAGTTCTAGGCCTATGCCATGAGTCAGGCGGGCACGCCGAATATGCAAAGTACTGTTAAACATTTTTTTTGAAATACAAAAGCAGGGGTCTCCCTTTTCTCTAAAAAATATAAATAAATAAGGTAAAATAAGACTGACCTTTAGAAAAATCTTCTCAATGTCTTGCAATGGCTCAGTGCGATATAGAAATGATGTCAGATATTCCAAAATGTGTTCCAAGTATTCTCTGTATTGTCTGCCAACCAAAGAAATTAAATAATATAAATAATAGAACAACAATAGACATAATAAGGACACCACCATATGAAATGAATGCTAGACAGGTGAAACAGCTATGCAACTATCATATGCATGTACTTGGAATCTTGGATATGCATTTTCCCTATACCACGACTTAGTTCTTTCCCCCTGTGAACCATACGAAATGAATGCTAGAAAGGTTAAACAAAAACAGCTGGGTAACTACTAACTATCCAGCATATAGACTTGGGCATGTTGAGACTGCAGCAACACAACTAAATAGCATTGTTGCTATTACTGTGCAGCAGCAGCTCATCCTGTTGTCCAAAATGTTTCAGACCTTAGTGAACATGCATGACATACCTGGTAGCCTTATGACTATGTGAGATCTGATCCGTCTGGGAGAAACAGCCAACATAAGCTGAGTATTCCATCGGTGTTCCAAACATGGAATTTATGAACTCATTATAAAGCTCATGCAAATCTAGGTAACGGCCAAAAGTTTCCTATCAAAATGCAGAAACAGGTCATTAGTAAACCTAATCAAAACAATTGTGAGAACATTAGAATATTAACAGAAAAAATGTAGTGAATATGCAACATGATCTAGCAGGAAAAGAACCACAAGTACAAATCAAAAAAGTAGCTCATTGAATGATTGCCAAGTTATTGATCATTCTGCATCACAGTTTCAATCATTGCCTAAATCAGTAAATCTTACCATCAACACCACCAAGATCCCACAAGAGGAATCAAACAATCCTGTAGAAATTATAGTACACATATCACAACGGAGATACCCTCAGCTTCAAGACTACTGTAGTGAAAGGAAAAGGAAGGGCACTGCTTAGGCTAAAACAAAGATGAGAGCATAGCACAAATATATTTCAACTTTTTCAAACAATATAAAAAATTGTATTCAGTTAAACAAGATGTATTCAGTTAAACTGCAATAATTTTAGAATAGTAGAGGATAACATCATAGGCATATAAGTTATAAATAGTCGGGGAGCGGAGGGGTGAATGCATGCAAGTAACATGTTAATAGGATTAAACATCTTATGGATCATAATAAAAAAAGGAACACATATTATAAAGCAGAGTTGCAAATGCAAGCAACAAAAAAGGTGATAATACCTCGCCAGTGAATTCAATAACTGGTTCCTCCTTTAAAAGCTCTTCATAGTCATCGGGTTGTACCGACAAAACGGGCAAATAGGTTCCGCCGATGATATTCACGGACCTTTAAGCAAGCAACAAAATACACTTAAAGTCAAAATTCACAAAAAAAAGAATAAACTAAGAAAGACTAGAAATTTGCTGATAATGGATATATGCTTGCTAGCACAGCATCTTTAAAGACGAATTAGGTTTGGACAACCGATGGCCAATGGAATTTAAAAAAAAAAGGATGCATGTACAGTACCAACATGGTGCAAATCTAGCAATGGGAAACCGACCAATGTGTGAAAAAAATATTACCCCACTCCACACACACCCCAAACACACACCCACAACCTGGAAAAAGAATCGTGTCTAAATTACAAATTAGATGCATGAAATCTTTGGTTGTTATCAATTCATTCTGTTTTCAAATTGTTGACTTTTTGGATATTCACATGAATTATTTGGTTAAAAAAAAACATCACCAGACAATAGCATGTCTATCTATTGATACATAATATGTACCAACCTGTTTATGATTATCATATGGGGGTTGATGCGTTTTCAGAGATTCACAATAAGATGCTGAAAAGATTAGACTCATGGAATGGTAAAAAAATAACCTTGGGAAGGAGATTAACATTGAATAAGACTTGGTTAAGTACCATGCCTATATATACAATGGGATTTTACTTCTTAGCAAGAGTTCATAATAAGATGAAGCAATGAACTCTATCAGGTTACAATTCTTCTGGCATGGTGCATAAGATAAGATAAATTCAACAGTATATCATATGGCTAAGTCGGAAATGGTACTATGGTAGTCAGACACAACGACCAAAATGGATTTGCAAAATTTTGCAAGGCTCAATGATACTTGGTACAGAATTCTTCAATCCAAAACATGACAGATGATAACTTTTAATTCCAAACATAAAGGCAATTCTGAGCTATGCCAGGGCCTACATAAGTTCCACGCATTTGTTCAAATGTGGAGCTATTTACAAGGCACATAATGGTAGGAAGAATTTGTTCCTGGAATGATACATGGATTGGCTCTGTACCTTTACAAAAAGGTACCCTGGACAACATAAGATTTGCGAAGAACCAAATGCTACAGTGGCTGAATATTGGTCTAAAGAATATTAGGATATAAATTTCAGTGGGTCTCTATCCCTCATCTGACTACAGTTCCTGGTGGATTTGATGGCTGCAGTTCACTACCAAATCTCTATAGACTTTTAACTGATGGAGGGGTCAGTGACAGTATGACAAAGGAACTTCGGAAATAAATACTTCTCATGAAAATTTGTGTCTTCCTCTGGCAGTTCTGTGATGAACCTGAGAACTTTTCTTTAGGATTTGCATGGTGCAGTCTTACAGAAGCTTTTTCGGTTGGAACTCGCATTCCATTTCTAGATCTGACTTCATGGGAAGTTATGCTAGAACCTGCCTTCACTATTCCTGTCCTGGACATTAAGGAGCTTTAGTTGTGTTGTAATAGGCTAGTTCTTTTCCATTTTTTGTTTGTATTTATAAGCTGGTATCTCTTGCTAGATCATTTGTACTATAAGTTATTGCTATCTTAAAAGCAGAGACTCCTTTCAAAAGGAATACATAATACTATGCAGCATCATGTGCTTTTGTGCCTGAGTAGTGAACACTGGAATCTATTTTTTGTCACAATCAGGTACATACCTCTTTGAGCCTTTCATAGTACTTGCTAAACAGCGCACTTTGCGTGGGCGTAGTAAGATGAGTGTTGATCTCATCTTTTCCTAGCATTGTCCTTGTCTTCATAGATTTCCACCTAATTAAGTCACAATTAGCAAAATGAGATCATCACTGGAAAGCAAAATCTCAATTTATCAAGGGCAGTTCCTCACTCAAACCAAGAGGGAGGGGGCAGAACGGTACAGAAATAACCTTCGCCCAAACCTCACAAGAGAGAAGGGGGACATACGAGCTTGTCGGAGGTGGAGACGACGAGGTCGAGCATGTGGCGGACGCGATGGGACTGGAAGAGGCGGTCGCGAGGGTTAATGGGCTCCCGCTGCAGTTCGCGTACCGCGAGCCGCTCCAGCCTCTCCAGGTCCTCATGCGCCGCCCGCGTCGCCTCCAGCACCGTCGACGCCATAGCCCACCTGCTAGGCTACACCCGCCTCCGGTGCTTTGTACAAGAGGGCCGGGTGTCGCGCAGCGCCGCGGAGAGGCGGGAGGGAGGAGTCGCGCCGGGTAGCTAGGGTTTTGGCGATTTCTTCAATTTCGCGGTTCGAGGAGGACAAGGAGACGACGCGGCGAGGCGCCAGGGGGAGGCGCGTGTGCTCTGGGTTTGGGCTGGCTGAGAGGTGGCGCACGCCGATGACCGGCACGCAGGGCGATCATCAATGGGATGAAAACGAACGGTAAAAATTCCCGAACCGTCTCATCCTTTCCTTGGGAAGGTTTGACATGACATCAGTGTGAGCCCACGAGGCACGTCCGGTTTTTTTTCCAGATTACTGGATCGTGTGTAGTACGTATGATTTTGTACTCCGTGTTCTTTTTATCGTTTCACACGTGAGTTTGAGGGTGTGTTTATAGTTCTCAAAAAAATTCAAAATTTTCTATCACATTAGACACATATATGAAACACTAAATATATATAAAAAATGAAACTAATTACACAGTTTGTTGGAAATCATGAGACAAATCTTTAAATCTAATTAGATCATAATTGAACAATAATTGACAAATAAACACGAAAATGCTACAGTAGTAAAACTTTAAAAAAATTGGGAGCGAAACACACCCACAATAATTTTGAGATGAACATCAGTGAGAGACGTGAGTGTTATTCCTATCCTATAAATCGAACAAATCAAACTCTTGCTGGCTGCTCGCACAACGGCTGCGCACCAGAGCGCGGCTCGGCTCTCAAGGCACGTTCGTTTTATAGACTTCTAGACCTTCATGTCATCTTGTGTGCCGTAAATGCTACCCGCCTCTACATTCTTTTTTCCACGTAGAAAGAAATACTTCCTCCGTCTCATAAAATATGTGAATCTCGATTTTCAAGATAAGTTTGGCACAAGTGTAAATTACGTTTTTGCCTCTCCTCTAGAATATTCTTTGAAAGTTGAGAATAATGGTGGAACAATGCCAACCACAATATTAAAATATAGAGGATGGAAGAATATTGTCCATATATTAAAAATTTTATTTGGTGAGACACATAAAAAAGATAGTCATAATTTAGAATTATATGTTTTTGAGACAAGATTTGAATGCTAAAATTGCATACTTTTAGAGACTAAATTACATGTTTTTGAGACAAGATTTGAATGCTAGAATTACATACTTTTAGAGACGGAGAAAGTAATATTTACTCTTATTTCCATCTAGTTCTAGGTCCATGTTTTTCCATGCCCCACTGAGTTAAGTCAGGTTTAATTGAATTGATACTAATATATAGTATTAATATTTATATATTTACGTCTTTAGATAAATTTATAGCAAATATATATTCTGTAATTAATTTAATAATATCTATTTTAAATCAGAATTATTAATATTTTATATAATTATTTCAAATTATTTGATTTCGAAAAATGATAATTGTATTTTTTTTTGTGTGTGTGGAATGGATGGAGTACCAGTCTGCCACGCTTCACCATCGCTCAGAAACAAAAGAAGAAGCCGAACAAAGCACGGAAGCAGAAAGCGTGGTACACGAGCACCATGGCGGGATCCGCGTTCCTCAACGCTCTCGTCCTCCGCGCGCCATCGCCGTCGCTCTCGTCCTCGTCGAAGCGCCGCAGCGCCGTCGCCGGCGCCGTCGAGTTCCCGAGCCCACCGCGCTTCCCATCCCTGCGTTCCGCGCGCCGCGTCGCCCTTGCCCGTGCGGCCGCGGCGGCGCCGGGCGGTGACCCCGAGGACGACGAGTGGGGGCCGGAGCCTGAGGGCGGGTCCGCTGTCACGGCGACCGCGGTGGAGGAGGCGCCGGAGGCGAGCGAGGTCGCGGAGCTCAAGGCGCAGCTGAAGGATGCGCTGTACGGCACGGAGCGGGGCCTGCGGGCGTCCAGCGAGTCGCGGGCCAAGGTGCTGGAGCTCATCACGCAGCTCGAGACGCGCAACCCCACGCCGGCGCCCACCGAGGCGCTTACGCTCCTCAACGGCAAGTGGATCCTCGCGTAAGAAACCGCCTTTTAATCTCGGTCTCTTCTCCCCCCTGTTGTCTCTCGTGGTCGGTGAAATTCATCTGATGTGGATGTGTCATTAACTTATAGAGGAAGAGGGACTAATTTTTGTGGAAATTTCACCATAATTGGGAAATTTGTTGTCCACATCCTTTCTGGCTTCAATTCTGAGTTTGGTACAGTGGTTGATAGAAAACTCAGCAAAGTTTCTACAAATTTATATTTGCCTTAAATTGGTGAAATTGATCTCATGCCTTTTGAATGCTTTATTACAAGCGGGTGCTAAATCTCCCTACTCTGCAAACTGCTTGATCAATACTGAAAACTGCATAATCTGAGTGGGACAATTATTGTTCAAGTTTCTTTTGGATTTTACATCTCGGATTGGTATTGGCTGATGAAAAATTATTAAGAATCTTCTACGAGCTGATTCTTTCCCTTCTCTCCGAATGATTTCGGCATGACATGGTCTACTCAGAAATTGTTTCCAGTCTTTGATTTTTGATAAAAACACTTTAGATTTAGAAATCGCTTGATCCTACTCTAGATAAACTAAGAGCGTTGGGTTCCTTTCAAGGTTCACAATAGAACTCAAAGATGCTACAAAATTGTGTGGCCCAACAATAAATTTCACTTCTGTGGTTAATTACGCTTATTCACCTGGTAAATATTTTGAGCTTGCAGAGCCCACATACCTAATTGACTTTCAAGTATGCAGAATATGGTTTCAGTTTTGTTCTGCAGATGCACAAACCTTACATGACAAACAATGTCAGTTGGCTGTTGCTATCACTTTGTTGAGAATGTACCAATTATGATTTCTGGACTGGAAGAAAAAAAAAATACAAGGAATTCTATCAATTTTTATTTTCACTTCACTGCTTTGGTCACTGCACATGCAGTCAACATGGTGACTAACAGATTTCTAGCTTCTGAAACTGACCAACTAGAATATCGCACAAGTCCATTGAAGTGAAACTCTTCTTTAACTTACACTGCTCCTCTGCAGCCTTAAGAATTTTAGGATCTGATTGATTATGTGATTTCAGGTACACATCTTTTTCCCAACTGTTCCCACTATTGGGGTTTGGTAATCTGCCTGAGCTCGTGAAGGTGGAAGAAATATCACAGACCATTGATTCTGAGAACTTCACAGTGCAAAACTGTATCAAGTTTTCAGGACCTTTGGCTACGACCTCAGTTGCCACCAATGCAAAATTTGAAATTAGAAGCCCCCAAGCGTGCAGGTGATATTCTGTAATCTAAGTATCCATTTCTCATCTATGACTTAAAGCAGTTTACCATCACTATTTCAGACACACACATGCATTGATGTTCTTAAATCTTAATTCCAGGATGATTCACAAATTGCTCCCCCTTTTCAATAATGTTTGTCCTGTTTGCATACCTAGATGGCATAATATGTAAATATTTAATGAAGCCGAAGTGAATTTGGTGCTTTTTGAATACACAACAAAGATTCACCCAATTCTGTAAAGATTTACTTCTTCTGATCATAAATACAAGTCTGTAGGTTTCTCCTAAATTAAGTATCTTTGCCTTTGACTATCAATATTGAAAATTCTACATGAACTAACATCATAAGATCAGCCTTACTAGTGCATTATGAACTATATTTTCATATGTATAATCATTTCCATCAAAGACTTCATATTTATAAAGATATTGTGTCATAGTAAAGATTGTGCTGATGCCCAATGGACTCTGTTTTTTGGTTGGAGGACATGGCTTTTGTGTCTCCTAGGTATGAATACTGTGACGCAGGTAGTAACACGGCCAAAATGTTCATTGAAGTCAAGAAAACAGATAAATTGAATACTTGAATCTCATAGAGTGTTAAGCTCTTTCGTAAAAGATTGAATCATAGAGTTAAATGTTTCTATATTGCATGAAGGAACTAGAGCCAGAGCTGGCTAGACTCCACTAAATGGGGGCCTCAGTTGATCTTGTGGTTCTATGGGGTTGATGCTTTCAACCCTACCAGGCAGGTCTGTTCCCAAGCAGAGATCTATAAGGCAGTTTAAGATCCAACGCTTGGGAGTGCTCACACCGCCGAATAACTCTGCCTTGGAAACAAACAAATAGGGCAATGCATGTCTTCATAAACCCACTTGTCATGCTTGAGCTTGCACATAGAGCTTCTGAGTGAACTCTGCTATAAATGGTTCTGACTGGGCACATGATTCTGAATCCTTGCAGATCAAATTTGAGGAGGGCATTGTTGGGACACCACAGTTGACCGACTCCATTGTGCTACCAGAGAAGTTTGAATTATTTGGACAGAACATCGACCTGAGTCCACTGAAAGGCATATTTTCTTCTATCGAAAATGCTGCATCCTCGGTTGCAAAGACCATATCTGATCGGCCTCCGCTGAAAATACCAATCAGGACAAACAACGCCGAATCATGGTTGCTTACGACCTACCTTGACGAAGAGCTCAGGATCTCCAGAGGCGATGGCAGCAGCATCTTTGTGCTGTTCAAGGAAGGAAGTAATCTTCTGAACTGAGATCCAAACCCCGAGTATATGATCGTTGAAGATGAACCTTGAAGTAGTTATACTGCTTATGCTTTTCTTTTCTGGGTTGTCTTGTGTGCCGCGTTGTCTTGTGAATATAATTTGTGTCATTAGAGTATAATCATGACTAGGACCGTTTTAATCCCCAAGTTATGTAATAAACTCTGTACATCACCCAAGACGCTCCATGCAAGTTATCCAATTTCACCCAATTATATTCTCCTACATGGTATCGGTCTAAATTCAGATAATTGAAGTTTCTGCTTCTACACGTGCCCTCACGAAGATCACCATGAGGATATGTAGTTGGGGCAGTTTTTTTCTTTTTTGTTGAGTTTGTGCTGCTGAGTGAATCCACAAAGGACCCAACATACCTTGTAGCGCTCCAGCGATCCGTCAACCAAGAGCTTGTGCTTGAAGATCCACTTCTCGGTGACAATTGTCCCGGATGTGATTCCGGAGACAAGTTTGGAATGAGAAGCTGCTTGCCTCCGTTCCAAACGGTACATGACAATAACAGAGCAGAGGAATGTGGTTTCTTTGAAATTACTGTGAAAAATCTTACTAAAGTTTCCACGAGCAAGCCACTGCAGTGTTATGGTACATTAGAAAAGGTATGTTTTCATAATCACAATTCACAAATCACAACCACTAGTATATATAAATACATGTCGGCATGCCAAATGTTCATGCCACAGCCACAAAAGTCTTACAAATCCACGCATTCCACACCGGTGCTTTCTTTCATTTCCTTTTTTTAACTACTTTCTTCATTTCTTTTCATGTGCCTATATATCAATCCCCTTAGGTCAGTGCCACGCCGCTGCTCTTGCCGTCGTGGACGACGAACCTCTTCCAGTACCAGTGTTTCACCCAGATGGTGCCCATGGACTCGAGCGGGATGCCCTTGGTCTCCGGCAGGAAGAGCGCGATGAAGACGGTCATGACGGCGACCCAGGCGGCGTAGTAGGCGAAGGTGGCGTACTTGAAGCGGCAGAGCATGGCGAGGAACGACTGCGTCTGCACGAAGGTGAGGCAGAGGCCGATGGAGACGTTCATGGCCTGCCCCGCCGACCGGATGTCCACCGGGAATATCTCGCTCGGGATCACCCACCCCAGCGGCCCCCACGACCACCCGAACCCGGCCGTGTGCAGGCACGTGAACACCAGCACCGCCACGGCGTACGGGTGCGCCATCGCCGCCTCGCCGCCCCTGCCGATCTTCGCCCCCATGATCCAGGCAATGGCGACCTGGCAGACCACCATCTGCACGCCGCCGGCCATGAAGAGCACCTTCCGTCCGTACCGGTCGATGACGAGGGTGGACAGCAGGAGGGACGCCAGGTTGACGGCGCCGAGGATGACGGCGCCCATCAGCGCGGCGTTGCTGCCGAAGCCGACGGTGCGGAACACGAGCGGCGAGAAGAAGGCGAGCACGATGACGCCCGTGAGCTGGAAGAACATGGGCACGGCGACGGCGAGGACGAGGTGCGGGCGGTACTCGCGCCGCGTGGCCATCCGGCGGAACGCGCCGTCCTCGCTCCGGCGCGCGGCCTCCACGGCCTTGGCGATGTCCCTGAGCTCGGCGTCCACGTCGGCGTCGGCGCCGCGCACGCGGAGCAGCGCCGCCCCGGGCCCTGTCGGCGCGGCCGCGCATGACGAGGCTGCTGGGAGTGTCGGTGAGGAAGAGCGCGCCGACGAAGATGACCACGGCCGGCGCGCCCGCGAGCCCCAGCGAGACGCGCCAGCCCCAGGAGACGTGCGCCGTCGCGTAGTTGACGAGGTTGGCGATGAGGACGCCGAGCGCCAGGAAGAACTGGTAGCCCGCCGTGAGCGAGCCGCGCCACCGCGACGGTGCCATCTCGGCCAGGAACAGAGGCGCGGCCTGCAGTAGCAGCATGGTTTGGTTGGCCAGTTTATTTATTTTTTAAATTTGAAGAAGGAACAGGCTCTAGTCTAATGGGCTTTTGACATGGCTCCACAATTGGGCTGATTCATGTCCTCTTATGAGGCCTCTTTAGATTACGGGCCGGAGAGCTGGAACAAACCGCGCCTGCTACCGAGCGCAAAAAGAAAACGAAGATTCATGAGTCATGACTGCTACCGGCAACATCCCATCGTTTGGCGTTGGCATTCCGCCATTGTTGGGCGTTGGCGATCTCGCGGTTGAGCACGAAGGCGGAGGAGACGCGACTCCAGGTCGCGTGCCCCGATGGGGATTGGAAACTAGGTACGGTCCCACAAGGGAATTGAAAGAAAAGGCTTCTCAAGGAACTGTCGTTCCTCTCCCAAATCCCAAGTAAGAATCAGCTGTCACACTCTCACCTCATCAGCCACACCAACCGTCTCTATCTGAAGCCTTTGGCACCACTGAGAGTACAGTTAGGCAATCAACTAGTGGCTGTATATTATCTGCCCATACTTCTGTTTCTAAATAATTGTTGTTGTTAATGTGTGTGCTATAAATTTAACTCGTCTGGACAATTAGACAACCAATCCAATTTGTAAACAATACGTACAACATTTGTATAACCAAATAAATTTATTAAAAAGTATATTTAAATTCTTTTTAATGATATTAATTACGTTCTATAGATATTTAATATTTTTTAATCTATTAAAAAACAAAGATGACAGATATTTAGGACAGAGGAGTATCGATCATTGCTGTCATCCACAACTCTTATTTTTCCTAGAAAAAAGGAAAATTTTAATCAACTCCACTCTAGTAGCGACGTACCGGATAAGGACAGTTGTAGCTTGGACTAACAAAGTCAACAAAGATTACAACAGATCAGGGAAGACAGAAACGGCTCTCCTTTTTGTTTGTTTCCCGCGGATTCCACATGCTTGCCCGCGTCATCACCAGTTTTGAAGTATATATATATGTAATTAAAGCAGTCGTGACCACCCAATTGGCCGGCACTCTTCTCTATCGTGGACTTGCCGTTTAACATGAGCTTATATATTTATTATAAGCAACAAAATGCTCGAAAAATATCTTGGCGATCTTTAATCCTATAATAACCTGTTTAGTACGAAATCTTTTGATGACCTCGCTGTCCGGGACTTATAGCAGCCATGCATGTTTAGCAGTAGTACTCCGTAATAGCTACTGTACTGTATATAAGTGAAAAAGTCTACCGCGAGGTCCAATGAGGCAATGACTCCAGTAGTCCAGCTGAAATAAAACGGCAAGTCCGTTGTCATCAGCCGGAGACTTTGGAGGGGTCGCCCTCTGGCGCACATGCGCGTGACGCGTTGTCGAGAAGAATAATTGCTGGGCTGTGTTGCGGGTGCGCTGCTCGGAGGGGGATCTACAATTATGCATCGATGAAACGGATGCTTCCCTCGTCAAAGCTGCTCTAGAATCAGATGACCATCGGTGTCCTTGACGGGAAAGCCAAATCGCCGGCTGATGTAGCGCAAGATATTATAGAAAATAAAAAAAGTTTTGAACGTTAGAGCAAAGAGCGAGCGTCTTATTAGAAGTAGTACGAGACCAGCGTTCGAGACCTCTCGCTAGCGTGATGGATTTACAATTCTCTGTCTTGTCTAACTGACATGCGAGCACCGCTAACGATGTCAATAATCGCTGGAGTTGCCCTAATGGAGATAAAAGTTGCCACTAGCTACTGTTGTAATATAAGTGTACGTAATCGCGTATGTAATGAAGTGGCATGTACGTTGGTCTTTTTTGGTTGCAAGTTTTTCGGTGGACATATTACCACTTGGGATCATGAGATTGAGGATGTGGTGACCAACAGTTTGGTTAGTTTGAATGAGTAACAAAAACACCGTACCTTGAGTGAAAAAAGAAAAAAAAATAGAACAGGACAATTTATGCTAGCGATTTAAGTGCCAGAATCCAACGTGGAGGAGATTGTTTCGGTGCTAGCCTCGTATGATTTTCAAAGAATCTACAGTTTCAGTTGTCTCGGGCCCATTCACCTTTCTTATCAGTGCGTTAAAAAAAAAATTCTGTTCTTTCTGAATTCTACGTCCGCCGGCGAAATTGCCAATCCTACTAAGGCCATCCCAACGGTTGTCGAGTTTGCTAGTTAGCAGTGGTACTACCGAATCACTGGGAGAGAACCAAAAAACTTACCGAGCTAGCGCAACGGCAAGAGCTCAGCTCGAACGTGTCCCAAAGTTTTCCGAGTTGCTGACATACTGGCCGATATCTTACTTTTTGTTTTTTAATTATTTTTAGTCACGACGTCAGCTAGCAATCGCAAATCGCCGAAACTCTGAATGGTGTGGCGGGAGGCGGACTGAACGAAACTGACCTGGTTGGTGAAGCCGACGCCGAAGCCGAGCAGCATGCGGCCGATGATGAGCATGGCGATGTTGACGGCGGCCCCGTCACGGCGCCGCCGGCGAAGAAGAGGGCGCCGCCCATGAGCATGACGGCCTGCCGGCCCATGGCCTTGGTCACGCGGCTGGCCACGAGCGACGCGAACAGCCCGGCCACATACAGCGACGACGTGAAGGCCGTCAGCGTCTGGCTGTCGTAGATGCAGTATTCGTTCCCCTTGGCCGACGCCATCCGCGCCAGGACGTGCGGGAAGAAGCGCCGCAGGAACGGCTCCATCTCCGACACGCCGCCTTGCATACATTCATCATCGAATCAATAGGTCAGGTAGTCACTTGCGAATTAGTTCGTCGACTTTTTTTCTTTGCAAGTTTCATGTCCGGTACTTCATTCAGAGTTCAGAGCAAAGATATCATCAACTACAGAATTTGTTGTTTTTTATCATAGGATTTTCTGTTGAGTTTGTAGGAAAAAGGAACTCATCAACAGCTGTTCCATGAGGCTATGTACGTGCAGACAAGCAAAGTTAGAGCACGCATCGTGCGTGAGATGATATGAGATGAGATGAAGCTAGTAAAGCACAAGAAGTGACAGTAGCACGCACCTGAGATGCCGATGTCGTAGCCGAAGATGAGGCCGCCGGAGGCAGCCACAAGGCAGGTCATGAACACCGAGAGCGTCAGGCTCCCGCCGTAGTCCGTGGCAGGGCCATCGCTCGGAACAATGACACCTCCGGCCATCTCTCCTCGCCTACTACTCGTCCCCTGCCGCCGAGACAACCAACCCTGCAGGCCAAGCCCTCTTCTTCTCTTCGCTTCAGAGATATGCAGGAGGCATAAAGGGCTTCACCTTCACCTCGGCTTTAAACTGCTATCATATATAAGTAGATAGCGCACAATTAGTTAAAGAAGTCCCACTAGTAATATCAAAATGGCGCGTCGACATTTCTTGGTGCGAGCAATCTGTTGACACTGACCGGCGCTAACTCAAATCATGTCATGTACTCATGTGCGACAGTGCAAGTCAGGCAGTCAGCACTGGAGATAATTTTCTCTATGACTCTCTATCTCTATATATAATCATAACTACTCTGTCTTATCTATGTTTATCTCTCTGCTTTCTATAATATGCTGTATCTGAGTAATGGTTTTCTTTTTCTCTCTTGTGGAATGAGATCACAGAAAGAAAAGAACTAAAAAAACCTTGTTAGTCCGCAGCAGGGCCACCGCTCGGAATCATGGCACCTCCGGCCATTTCTCGCTCTTTTCGTCCCCTGCTGAGAGAACCCTGTCCAATTCCTCTTCGCTTCAGAGATGCAGAGACATGTATCGCAAACTAAAGAAGACCTGCTATTAAATATAAAAAATAGCTAGAGGGCATTTCCACTATCCCAATTGAAAGTATTTATTATGTATCTGGACATAGTATACATCTAAATACATAGCTAACGCTATTGTATCTAAAGAAACCAAAACATTTTAGAATTTGGAACGTATGGAGTAATAATTGCTGGCTAATATTTTACAACTAACATTAACTAGGGCCTTGTTTAGTTGCCATGAAAGTTGCAACTTTCATGCAACTTTCAGCAACTTTCCCATCACATCAATTTCTACCCCATATATAGGTAAATATTAAAAAAAAATAACTAATTATGGTTTAGTTGTAAATCACGTGACGAATCTTTTTGAGCCTAGTTGGGAAGGGGACAATATTTGCCAAATACAGGTGAAAGACTTTTTTATATTTTAAACTTTTTACAAAACTGAACAAGGCCTAGATATCATTTGCTCAAAGAAAAGACTATATATTATTTATATCCGATAGGTAAAAAGGTTGGTTCACTTATGGTTTTGTTTATAGTACCTTCCTCTTTTAGAGGCTATTGGAAGGGCACGGCACATGCACATGGGTGGATGGCCTGTGCCATAATTGTTACTTATGTCCATCTAAATTAGCTAATTTTTAACAGCTAACTATTAGATGGGTGAACCAAAACATCTACTTAGCCAATCTTTTTAAGGTCTCTTAGCTAACTTTTAACAGCTAATTACTCGATGTGTGGACCTAAACACCCTCTTCTTAGGCTATTCGCACTGGGTCCGGGGAAGTCGTCCGGGACGCACTTTACCGGATGAAACATGCTGCAACTGTCCGGAAAGATGCCATGTCATTTTTCATTTGAGGGTGGGAAGTATGGGGTGATAATATAGTACGCAACACCATAATATAGCCGGCCCCACCTCGCCACACTATAGGAGGAGAGAGAGACCGGAAGGTGCGCTCAGGAAGAGAGAACCGCGCCGGGCCGAGGAGCGAAGGAAAGGAAGAAGGAAGCCCGCGCTCGCCGGCGCTGCGCCGGCCAAAGTTGTAGATATCATTTTGTGCTGCAATTTTGATATATAAAAGTATCTTTTGACACCATACAAAAAAGATATGAATTTTCAAAAGTGACGAGCCTTATACGCGTTTATTATGGTGCTGAAAAGTATTTGATTTTTTGAGCACATTATTGTCCTCAAATGAAAAAAACTCAAAACTAGAAAGTTGTAGATCTCGTAGAGAGCTACAATTTTCATATAAAAATCATCTTCATCCGACGTCGTATGGAAGAGTTATGATTTTTAAAAATTCAGTCTTGTCACGCCACTCCCGGTGGCGCGGCGGCATATCGCATACGCGTCATGCATTGGCGTGACAAGATTTTCCACGTTGGAAACGAGGTCCAACGTGTATTATCTTGTCACGCCAATGCATGTGGCGTGACACCAGTTATTTGGTCACGCCTCACCGGCGCGACCAAAAAGGGCTATATATGTGCAAATATTATTTGAGTGGGAATATTATTGAGCCTCATGCCCCGCACGGACGCCGGGGATTAAAAAAAAAAGAAAAAAAAATCCCATAGGAGGGATGGCCTGGGGCGGATAATTGCGCGCGCTTATGTCCATCTAGGGCGGAGAGAGAGAGGATTTTGGAGAGAGAGAGTGCGGACGGAGGGTGTGGGTGATTAAAAAAAAAAAACTGTGGGTCCCTTAGCGGAGTAGAGATATAAAGGATGAATGAGTGCGGGGGAATGTGATATAGAGGAGAGAATTAACAGCTAGAATATTCTCTTTGGAGGATGAATTTAGAGGATGACGAATGCGGATAGCCTTAGTGCATGCGAGCAATATGTTAACGTTGACTTACGTTGTCATGTGAAGTGTCATGTGCAAGCCAGGCAGTTCACGCTGGAGATATTATTGTTAAGAAAACGTTGGGTTCAGAAAAGAAGACTACGATCTCCAATCCGTCGTCTGGCCAACCGATCAGTGCATGGTGGTTGCTAAGCTAACAAAGCCCATGTGCCTAACATAGATCATCAATACTGTCAAAGACTGTTGATCGATCCGAACTGTTTTTGTCGTGCCATAGGTCATAGGTGCAAACAACCAGTGGCAATAACACTGCATCCACATGCTGTCTAAGGTGGAATACCTCAACATGCCGCCGGGGAGTTTTTACCCCACGGTTTCAGTTCAATAAGAAAATACCTCAACATTGCTAACTATGAGCACGAATGGAAGCAAACACTTGTGCCGGTGCCACATCCAGACCGAGCCCATGGACTCTACCGGGCCTTGGCAACAGGCGGGAAAAAAAAAAAATATCAATCCAACGGCATCTCACGGCGGCACGTCCCAGAGCGTTTACATATATATGCGGAGGTTGGTAAGTATTTTATCTGAGGATATTCGGTCACGGTTAGTCCGTACTTATGTGTACCGTTCATTCGCAAATCCACACCTACATATCAGACAACCATGATGTTTTAAGTAGCAATGCTTCAGATACATGAGTTAACGGCAGTCATGTACACTAGGATACAGATGACCAGGGAAAGGCCGCAGGATTATTGATTCAACACGGTGGAGGTAGTTGTGTGTTCCAAAATTCGTCATCGTGCTTGCAAAGATGATACTTCCATGTGTGAGCTGCAAGACGAGATTCAATTCAAATTTCAAGACCAGAAAGACATCTATCCTCCCATGAATAACCCATCAAATGATTCATTATCAATATGCAGATGCAATGCTTAGTTTCAGGCTAAAATATGGCATACTGATGGTAAGAAACAAATTTGGTAGTTTCTGCTGATCAAACTCTTGACAGAAATAACACATTTCTCGATAGAAATTACTGACAAGAAATGTGTTATGCGCTCAGCAAGATACCAAGTTCTATTATGGTTTTCAAACTATAATTATGGTCATCCAACAGCTCTAGTTGAATTTAGTCTTGTCTTAACCAGTCCAAATTACTTGAAACATGCAAGTTCCAGGTTAAGATTGCCATTCTTCAGAAGTTAATAAATGATAAACGGAACAGTACTGGGTGTATTCAGTGTCGCGTGACTAGTTAGTACTGCTCAATAAGTACAATCTGCCAAGGAGGAAACAAGTTATCACCTCTTTTTTGAACACAAACAAGGCATCACCTTCTAGTCAAAAGCATAAGGGTCATCAGCATATGGATTCAAGGAACCCTCGGAGAATAATTCACCAAGGTTTGCAGGATGTGCACGGGATCCTGTAGGAACCTGCAGGATGCAGCACATCATAACTGTCAGTGTTGCAAAAATACACAATGTATAGGAATAATCATGTCTTCATTAGTTGCCCTTAAAAAGTTTCGAATTCAACTCTGTTACATGATGAAACACAACATAGAGCAGAGCCTGGTTGCTTTGGTTCGATTCAGATGCATTTATAGGGTATTTGGTTTGAGGAATCACTCATAGATGAGGTGGTGCATCATGAGTCCATTCCTCAAATTTAGTGGAGTGACTCCATTCCTCATACTAGTACTAATTATTAACTTGTGAAGAATGAGGTGATGATGCATTAACATATTCCATTCTACAAACTCAACAACCTATTACTGCATCAGCAATCATAGCCAAAGTAGGAAAACCATTAAAATGTAGCAGTCATGTAATGATAAATAAAAAACAAAAATAACAGTATGGAAGGAAGCTCATCAAAATACAGTCTCCTTTGGAAGTATCATGTTTACCATATCTTGAGAAATTGTTAGTTATGTCGTATGATGTCAACTATGAATGTGCTTATGTCACAAACTTTAATAGAAATAGCAATTAATTAGGAAATTACAAACAACATATGGACCATAGATTAGAAAAAACTAAAGTTCAAAAAGGACTTCTAAATTTGATTAGAACTCAACAATTGTACATAAAGCATTGATCTAACAGAACATAATATGGTCCACTGAAAAATATTTTTTTCTGTGGATTCGTTTATGTATGAGTGTAAATAGAAAATAAGAAAAGTCACCCCGTGGAACAATCATACCTTTTTAATTTTTGTAACATCTTTGTCAGCAGTATTATGCAAAGACTTCTGAGTGTTTGGTTCCTAAAAAATATGATAGAAAACATGGATAAAACAGATAGCTAGTAAAATGCATAGAAAATGTAAAGAGTCCAGTAAAAGTTCATACACCAAACATGACAGTGCTCCTAGTTTTCCTGCGCTTTGTGATTCTTCCATTTGCTGTCTCAACTTCATATTCATGGTGTGTTACCTATTTTTACTAAAGAAGTGAGAAACCCAACAGGATAATATGAAATTCACAAATTATTGCATTCAGTAAAACATAACCTGACCTATGCTAGTTCAAGCTGCAAAAAATAAAGAAATTGTTGAAGTATAATCACCTTTCTATGTTTAGGAATGTCCTGAGACACTTTCTCTACCTTTCTCAACATGTTCGAAATTGGTGATGGTAAAATCCCAGGTAAGTTTACATCCTGAAACGTAACAAAAAAAAACTTGATTTCAACTTTCTCAAATAAATGTATTTGCACAGGTTACAACTGAAAATAATGACATGTTACCTTCCGTTTGGTCTCCGGACTGACCAACTGGACCTCATGTTCTTTTCTTCCATATGCATCTCTCCTCTTGATTGACGAAACAGAGTATTCCTGAAAAATCTATGCACTTCGTAAGGATTGAGTAACATGTACGAGCATGATGGGCTAAATTAGAAAGGAGAATCAACTGAGGCCTCACTTAAACAGTAAAAAAAAGCAAGATAGGAATTTGGACCAGCCTTGTGCTTCCAACATGTTGAAACTTGCATTTTTCTAACAATTTTCAAAAAGCACTTCACCAAAATCTAGATGGAAAACTACCTTGCGATTTAGCATGTTTCCTTAACTATCAGACTATTTTCTTAGCAATCAAGATAGATGAGCCAAAATGTTCTCTTTCATTGATTTGTCTAAGAAATCAGTAATACCATTTAGAGAGAATTTATGACCAGGACAACAAATATGAAACACAGCTACTAGTACTCTGGAAAATAGGATATACATGCATTGAATGAAGATTTTATTCAGATATTTGCAAGCAACAAAAGTATATAACTAGGATTACAATCAAATGAAAATCAAAATGTGCCAAAGCAACCCAGGGCAGAACAGAAGGGCTTGAAACCTACACTTTGTCCATAGTCCATGCATATAAAATAAACCAAAGCATATAATGAATTCAAGTGCACAGCAAACTATGCTGCAGTATGTCCATGTAAGATTTAAATTCAGAAATGAAACTAATGGTTATATTTAATTTCTGTTTGAATTAATGATTGCAGGGCCAAATTGAAAATTAAAATAGCATATTCTTTCATTAGTAGTGCCACTGGGGCCATATGAGCATTCCAAACATGATCTACTCTGACAGTTATGGATGCTTTACACTTGCTTTTCCAAACAACATGAACTAAAAAGCATCAAAGGGTGTAAACAGCTATTGCAATCCAATCAGAATAAGGCCCAATTAATTGCGTATGAAATCACAGGCCACAAATGTGTAGAGCCATTAAGTTATTTCAACAATTTGATTGTCTCGGTAGGGGCAGAACACTGTTAGAATGCGGAATCTAGAAAAATATATTTTCTGATTAATGTAGAACCTACAAAAAAAACTATTTGCACAAGGTATCCATTCCGTAAGACAATTAACCTTACTATCCATTCCGTGAGACAATTGACCATACTTAGTGAGAACATATGTGATTACTCCCTCAGTCCCAAAAAGACCGTCGTTTTCGGTTTTCATGTCACAAGTTTGACTCAATTTGTAGAAAATACATTCAACATTTGTATCTCTAAATAAATTTATTTAAAAATTAGATTCAAAGATCTTTCCAGTGATACTAATTCTGTACCATAAATATCAATTATATATATATATTTAGTCAAAGTTGATTCTAGGGAAGCAAAAAAATGACAGTCTTTTTGGGACAGAGGGAGTACATAATTATGTTCAAGGCTTAGCATGCTATGCAATCAATACACTCAAAACAAACATTGAATGCATGTGTATCCAAACTTGGTGATTAGACAGAACCTTCTTAGAATTCACTTCTTGATCAACTTGTTGATTTTCTCCCATTACTTTCCACTGTAATTGTAACAATGCTCTTTGCTTCTCCTCCTGCACAATAGAATGCTTTAAGTATTTACTAAAGTGACTATCTTCAAAAGTCAAAACAGCAAAAATACCAATCAGGGAATCACCACCTTGGACTTCTGAAGCTCCAGTTCCTCCTGCATCCTCTGGCATTCCTCCTCATGATGCATCCTTAGTGATTTTATTTGAAGTTCATGCTCTTTTCTGAGCAGTGACAGCCTCTACATATTTATACAGATTTCATCAGTATGAGAAACCTTCCATGATCAAAGCATGTTGCAGAATTTGTTACTGACCTCCCTCAATTCATTCTCAGCCTGAGACTGAATGCGCTGCAGTTCTTCTTTGTGATAAGCCCGGAGAGTTGACTCTTTATGCTCATTATCCTGCTGAATTCTTGCCACCTGAATATCAGCAAATCACCAACTTCAGGGTCATTTCAGGTGGGGGGAGGATATACACTTTTAATCAAACTACCTACTGTGTAGCATTTAATTATATATTATTTTTTACACCGTGTAAAAAACAGTTAAACAGGACTTTCAAAAACATTAGTATTTCACCAACTTCATGGTCATTTCAGGGGGGTGTACACTTGTAATCAAACTAGCTACTGTGTAGCATTTAATTATATACTATTTTTGACACCATGTAAAAAACAGTTAAACAAGACTTCCAAAAAAACATTAGTATTTCACTAGTTATGCAATGTAGGTCCATAAGTTATAGAAATAACAGTTTGAAAGTCTGAAATTTTACAGGGACATAATTTTAAAATGGTTTATCTCTGCGGAATATCATATCTAAGCTGCTGTGAAACAAAAAGGAACCGAAATGCTATTGGAGCCTCAAATTTTGTCAGCAGTATGCTATGAGCTGTGTGCCAGATGAATATAATGTACATCACTAAACCCATCTTCAGTGCTTACCTAAAGTACCTGGAAATAATCTTTAAACTACTTGCCACCTTAGGTTATTTTTGTATGGTTTTCTTTATGGACATGGCAAGGCCATTTAGGAACTGCAATTTAAAGAAAGGAACACAGAGGACGCCTGGTAACATTTTGATGTACTACACCTTTTCAGCAGAGAACCCTTAAAAGAAAGTCTCCATGCAAGTCTGTATAAAAGTCCAAGCTACCAGCACTTTAACATGTTGGCTTAATTTGTTCAACTATTTCAGCACCAACATTTTGCATCATTCCATGTCATAGCACATGTGCTAAGTCTTAAGCAAGAGTAAACTTAATTGCTTAAAATTAAGAAAACCAAACTCATTCCACTTACCATTGTGCCATGTTCCTCCTTAAGGCATATCAAATACCTCTCAGAATCATGCTTGTTCTGTGATATCTTTTCGTTGCATTTGTTTTCAATTTCCCTTATGAGCTTTTCTGCCTGAATTTCCAAACATTTGTAAAAAAATTATGGCATAAGAATAACTTGAGCATTCTAGACATCTAGTACAAATAATTTCTGAAATAGAAGTTAACTTACCTTTTCTTTTTCGGCATTAGTAATTTCTATCTTTTCAAGTTCATATTTCTTACGGATTTCATTGATTGCCTGTAAAATTCATTTGCAAAAAACTGTCATTTATTTGCGATCCAGATGCAAAAGTACTCCCCAACTAATAGAAATGTAATACCTGGTCATTTTTGAGAGATAGCTCTTTCAAATGATTGGATAGCTCTATCTTTTCACCTTCAAGCATGAGATCATACTGTTTTTTGCCTCACTAAGTTGGCACTCTGTTGCAGAAAGTGATGCTTCGACCTGGGCATTGCATTCAAAAGTTGTGTTATGTACTTTTTGTTATATATAAACCATCAAATTATGATATTTAAAAGATCTAAGAAAATACAAACCTGTAATTTCTGGTCCTCCAAAGTCTTCTCTCTTTCTACAGAACAACGATAGAGTTGCTCCTTCTCATCCAGAACACTGCGAAGCTGGTTGATCTGATTCTCAAGTGTATTAACCTGCTGGTCACGCTTAGTTATCTCTCCTTGCAGAGATTCAGCATTATTAGATTTCTCTTCAACAATGGATTGCACTTGGCCTAGAAGTTCCTGATTATCTGATTCTAGCTTCAAAATCTTCTGAAGCAACTCTTGCTGCATATACAATATCATGAGTAAGGAAGCTTACATGTCATCAATTGTTTTTTTTTCAATAGCAAATGAATTTGTAACTGGGCCAGATAGTTGACAAACCTTGTGATTTTCAGCAAGGGTAGAATCTTCTAGTAACTTTTGAATTCTCCCTTGTAGTTCAGCAGCTAAATTTTCTAACTGATTGATGTTGGAGGCAGAAACTTCAGCTTCAGACTCTAATCTTCTGATCTTATCTTCAGCCACTTGGCATTCCTCAACATGTTGAACCATAACAATTTCTTGAGTTCTCTGCAACTCTATGAGTCTGGACTTCAGTTCTTCAATTTCAGTTTTCAGCACATTGTTTTCTGACATCAAATCTACATACTGGCTTTGGAGATGTTCAAATTTATCCTTAGAAGATCTTGCCATTAGCATTTTCTCCTCTTGGGCCATTCCATAGAACCTTTCAAATGAAGAAATGAGCCTAGACACATGACTTGACACAGCAGCATGCTCTTTATCTAGCTCAGTTACTTTAACCATGAAGCTGCTAAGCAATTCCTTAAGATCCTTATTGTCCTGGCATAGTTTTTCAATTTCCAGAATGTGTCCCTTATTCATAAGCTCCAAGCTGTTCTTTTCACTTTCACTGCTTGCTAGGTTTCCTTTCAGGCTGATACAAACATCATCTTTTAGCTTCAGCTCTTGCTCCATGGATTGCAAGCGGGAGTCAAGACATATCAAGCGGGATTTATTTTCATCAACTGAACCCTCCAACTGCTTGATGAGGGAATCTGCATATGTAAGTTCAGTTATATTGTTGAGGTTAGTACTATTGCATGTTAACCTCAAAGTGGAAACCACTGGATGAAATATTGTACCCCATTTCCTCAAATTCCCACCACATTTTGGGAATGAAACAAGTGGGATATTAAAATGAAATAGAAAAAAGAACAATAGAAGTCGGTAATTTTATGGTATTCATCACATTTCTATTTTTCTACTACTTGCCCATTCCCTGCAACTTTGTTCCTGCCTACTCTTGATGCAATTTAGTTATATGACCAATATCAACTCTGAATCACCATTTGTTACAGAAAATTTAACTTATACCTTTTTCCTTTATCGTAGTATCATTTGAATACAGTCGTTCCTTGTAGCTTCGATCCATCTCTTCTTTCTCTTGTTTGATCTGCAACATCTCCTGTCGCCCTGAAATTAAGGACAAGAGACATTATTGTCACTATTTCAGAAGCACTTAGAACATTGCAGATTATTATTTACTCAGATATTAATTTATCATATCAGTGTACACAGAGGTACAGAACATATACACAGTTTATAGTATGAGGTTACTGTTCAAAAAACATGTCGTATAAGGTTACTAAGTTGTTGGTTCTAAACAGATCTCCATTAACTTATACTGGTTGTAGATTGTTCAGAGACCGACCAACCTGAAATTATCTTTTGTTCCGCATCCTCCAGTTTTGATGATAAATCACGCAACAGGCAGTTGAATTCATCTAGATGTTTGGAATTCTTCCCAAGCATCTCCTCAAAAAACTTCTTATCTTCCTCAGCTGTAAGTGTATTGTTTCACCAGTCAGATTTGAACAACAGTTGGGCAAAGTAAATGTCACCATAACTTACCTTGTTCTGTCTGACTAGCTAACTGCTGCAGAGTTTCAGTCAGTTGATCACACAAGGTCTTTGTTGAGGAGAGTTTCGAATCTAATCCCTGCCAGAGCTTCGAATCTTCAGTCTGCTTCACCTTAAGCTTTGCATTTTCATTCACAGCTTGTTGAAGTTTTCCCTCTAAATGGTTTATCTGTTCTGCTGCTCTTCTCAATTTGACATGCTGAATTCATATAAAACCATATCCATCAGTAATAAGAAATCCTAATGAAGACAAAAATAATAGTTGGTGTAGAAAAACAATGATGCATGCCTATAAAGTCACTACACACTTGAGCCAATTTAACCTATTGCGCCAGAACACGTAATAGATTCCTAAGAGGCAATGTCTCTTGCTTAGTTAAGTTCAGGATCAGCACGACAGAAGAACATACAGAACAAAACAGTGAAATGGGAAGGTGGACTTCCCCAGATTTTGCAATTGAGCAATGTCCAGAGCTCTTTCACAGGAAAAGTATGAATTCAAAGAGTACGTGCATCCAGAAAATAATTAGAGTGATTCTTATTTTACGCAAATGAGAGTGACTCTGTTGATACTGAAAAGGCACAACATCCAATTCCAACATACTAAAGGTCAAATTACTCAACACAAAATATATATGTAACTTTCAGGGAAAATAAATAAGGAAAACACTGCAATGAGAAAGTAAAATCACGAGCTGACTAGCTATAGAGAGTGCAGGCTTCGACTTCAAACAACCGGGGTAAATTTCTGGAATGATTCCAATTTATACAATGAATCATATGAGCTATATATTGAGCCAGTAAAGTTCCACCACAAGGCAAAAACGTTGCAAAATGTTGAGAAATCATACCGCCATTTCTAGATCAGTCTTCACTGAAGCCTGCTCCTTGACCAATTTCTCTGCAACCAAACAAAAATTCCAAGAGAAATCAGTAATGACACATAGATTAATATATAGCTTGTCAAACCAAAGTGGAGGCAAAAACGAAATCAGAACCTGCTGTGATCTTAAGATTGGCGAAGCTCCCATACGAAGTACCCCCAGTATCCGGGGAGGGCCTGGGGTTTGCGGCCTTCATGGCCGTCGAGGCGGATCCAGCGAGGGATCGGAACCCCTCGAGGCTCCTAAGCCCCGAGAGCTTCTGCATCCTGTCAACGGTGGCGGACCCAATGCAGGGACATGGGTGCAAAGTTAGTAGGCATCAAATCAAAAAGCCAAATAGCTTAGGGTTTGTTGGGTGCTCAGCTTCGCACAGCAGGAATGGAAGAGAAGGGGTGGGAATACCTGATGGGTGGTGGGTGCTCGTCGCCGGAGAAGAGACCGACGAAGGCCTCGGCGCCTGGGGTAGAGCGGCGGCGGTCGCCCACACCCAGTCGTCGCAGAGACAGCGCGCGCGCGAGGCCGCGACCGCGAGCACCTAGCACGCTGGGGAAGGTGAATTCTGAATGGGGTTTATGGGGGAATGGGGGATGGGATGCGGGGGAGAAAGGGAGCAAGCGCGCGCACGCGGGCGATGTGAAGTTGAACGGATGCGGCGCGCCGCGGACGGCGGCAGCACAGTCCGGGCCTCCGGGGTTGTTCGGCCCAGGCGGAGCGCCAGCACGCGGGCCTTCTCCTGGGCCGTTTTTTACTTTTTTTTTTTTTGCAATTTCTCTTTTTTGAATTTCTTTCTTTCTCTTTTTATTTCTATTTTCCTTCTTTGTTCTTTCTGTGGGACGGCCAATGGTTATTGAAACATTTTGGTTTATAAAATAAAAATAACACAAATAAATAATAATATTTATTAGTACATTCAATAAACAAATGGTATATTTTTATATTTGTTAAATTTGAAGATTTAACCCTTTTTAATTGAACATGGAACAACTTCACAAACCTATAATCTTTTTTTCCTCTTAAGGCTATAAAACTTTTCTCATGAACTATATAATTTTGTCTTCAACATGTGACAATTTTCAAGTGAATCTACAATATATTTGTCCTAAACGTGCGATAACAATTCACGTGAACTAGTAATATTTTTTTTGATCAATAAAAATTATTGAATTGTTAATACTTTTAAATTCTTTTAACAACTTCATGAAACTATATTTTTTCCTTGTAAGCCTACAAAACTTTTCTCATTAACTAGAAATAATTTTGTCTTTGACATGTGGCAATTTTCAAGTGAACAACCTCAAACATATTTATTGTGTGAATTAAGAATATTTTTCTGCTCAATAGAAAAAAAAATATGGGCTCAAAATGCTCCACATGCTCTGACTATAACCATTGAAGAGTATCAACACTTCAATGTCTCATGAAAAAGTCTAAATCATTAGAACACTCTATTTTCTAAGAATTGCATGCTAGATGATGTATATTTAGGTGTACGAAAGGACATGTACACTCATGAGCTCCCGTGTGGCAGATTTACCCAAGAGACGTAATTTTACCAAGCTATATACTTGAAACAAAAGGAGCAAGTTTTGAACATATGGGAAATTCTTGCATGAGAACGGTAACCTTTAAACTTGGTGGATTTTTAATATTGTGATGATCTAAATTAAGACTATATGTTAAAGAAACTTATCTACTCCATTCGTTCCAAATTATAAGTCGCTTTGATTTTTTTAGTACATCCATTTTGCTATGTGTCTAGACACATTATTATATCTAGATACATAACAAAATGGATGAACCAAAAAAATCAAAACGACTTATAATTTGGAACGGGAGAGAGTATTTTGTAATTTTGATCTCTGTGGTGCTTTCCAAATAAGAGACGGGCTTGCTCGTTTTATTCCACGAAAAATGATGCTGGAGGGGATTAGGGGGGGGACAAGGATTGAGAGTGATTATATCCCTTACAATGCATAGTATAATACTTATGCCATCCGGGGATCCCCTCAGATCCGATAAACACTTAGGAACCCAAGTCATGAGGAGGATACCGGAGAAGATTAGGAAAAAACTTCAACCATGGAAGGGGAACAATCTGACATCAGGAGGGAGATTGGTCCTAACTAACTCTTCCCTAAGTAGCATTCCAATCTATACTATGGGAGTGTATCTGTTTCGAGAGTTAACACATCAGCAAATAGACTCTATTAGAGCCAAATTTTTTTGGCAAGGGGGTGGTAACAAATTTAAATATCATATGGTTAAATGGCTAGATATGTGTATTCCTAAAGACATGGGAGGTCTGGGGAACATGGAAACAAGAATTATGAACGAATCTTAGTTGCCAAATGGGGATGGAGGATTCTAAAAGATGATAAGGAGGACTTATGCTGTCAGTTTTTGAAAAAGAAATACCTTAGGTAGGGGTCCTTCTGGCAATCTAGAGTTGGGGTGGGTTCCCAGTTCTGGAAGGGTGTGATTAATACTAGAGACAAACTGAAGTGGGGTAGCAAAACAAAAGTTAACAATGGTCAAAACTGTAGATTCTGGGAAGAGGTCTGGGTTGACAATATACCTCTGAAACTTGAATTTCCATCTCTTTATGATTTGTGTATTGATAAGAATTGTTTGGTCAGTGATTGTTGGGCAGGGGATGGTTGGAGGATAGAATTTAGGTGACCATTGGGGGAATTTGACTTCTCTGAATGGGAGAGGCTTGTCAAAATGTTAGATTGTTACAGCCTCAACAATGAATCTGATTGTTTCTACTAGATTTTAGAGAAGTCTGGGAACTATACTACTCGATCCATGTATAGAAGACTGGTTTCTAGAGGTGTAATCAATAGAAGAATGAAAAAATTATGGAAGGGTGTTGACGGTCCTTAATGTCTATTTTATACCATCATCTATTGCTCAATATAACATGATATCTACCATAAAGCATAGTTGTAGGGTTTGATTCTAACGAGTTCCACGAGTTGTGTTCTCGATCGTTTTGCAGGTATATCCAATTTTGTACAGAATAAAAGTATCTCAACTGATGAATTGGACTACACCATTGCAACAGGCTCGTTGAGACGATCAAAACGGACATATCATTTGCTATATTCAGAGTTCAGAGTCAAAAGATATCAATTCTACACCGAAACCAACACTAGAAGACTCTAGAAGGCACCAGAAGATGACGTACAAAAGGTGGGGCCCACCTGCTACAGGGTGGGGCCGCCCGGCCCCACCTCGGGGCCGGCCGGCGCTCCACAGAGCCCATTCGGGGCCCGCTTTGACGGAGGACCTCCTACCGCCTTAGGGTTTGCATCTCCACCGTTCCGGGAAGTCGAATTAGTCCCACATCGCCTGTCCAGAAGAGGTGGAGGCTTTTCTAGACAATAAATAAAGAGGTAGACCCCCCTCCCTAAAGGCACCACATTATTGGAGATGTAGAGGCGTCCCTCGAATGGATGACCTCTCATCTATAGAGAATTAGGGCTAGACTTTCCAATGTAGTTCTAGTTGAGAGTTAGGGAGAGCGGCGCTACACCCGGGTTCCGGAGGAGTCTTCGGAAGAGTCATCAGAGTTTTGGTATGTCTTTGTATTTATTCTTTGTAAGACTTATACTTTAATATAGTTTATCTTCTCTATTTACTTTTATGCATTACATTTAATTGGCTAGTATAGTTGTTATACTTTAGCATAGGATCTCCGTCTGTATTAGGTGCTCTAGTTATTATATATGTGATTAGAGTAGTAATCGTTAGTGTAGACATGGAGTCTAGGCTATAGGTTACCCGAGATTGCACCAGGTCCAACATATAGCTGTGGTAGCCCTGTGTGGTGACAGCCACGACGGCCGACGTATTCCACCATGTTAGGGTTGGTGTTTGTAGGACCGTAGTTAGAGCTTCCTAGTCCCTTTCTCACCCCTTTCTGTGACTAGTGTTCTGATGTCCCAAAGTGTTATTGTGTTATTGCTTTACCTTCCATAAATCAGTTGTTATAGAACCCAAGTAATAGAGAAGTATTTAGGAACCTTGAACTCTCCCGTTGTCCTCTCACTTTAGCTATTTACTCTTTTATCATAGAATTCTCCCGTGTGTGTCATTATGCATAACTCCTATCATTTACCCTTTACCCCTACTCTAGTCTAGTTGGTGTACTAAGTTAGTAGATACATGATGGTGAACTATCAATGTCTTTATCCATTGTTTCCCAGTGGTAAAATATAAATAACGATACGGAATACTCGGTAAAATGCTACAATGGTTTTCGTGGCGCTTATGGAATCCTTCATATTTTAGTTGTGCATAAGAAATACCAACAAGCATTTTTGGCGCCGTTCTCGGGGAAACAATTGGCGTAAAGATTTTGATATTGATCTTGATGTACGCTAATCTAGTTCGCCACTAGCTTTTAGTAGAATTACCCCCCTGTTTTGTTGAGTTGTGGAATAAGCAGGATATCAACCATTTCAATCTTCCGGCAAAATTCCATAAGAACAATATAAGGGAGATATTGAAGAACTCAGGGTGCCCAAACATTCATGATCCATCAACAATGAAACCCTGCCATCTCACGGGTATGTAGTATAAACATTTACATATATTATTCTAACCATGTGTAGATTGGAAAAGAAAAGTCATCATCACATGAATTCAAGGTTCATCACATGTGATGAATAAAGACGCTGCGCTAATCATAAATACCATTGTGATTCATGGTAAGTATGATCAAGAAAGGTGAGAAAGTCTTGCTCATAGACTTTAAATTTAATGAGTAGTTATCCTGTTGCATTCTATTGCATGTTCTATGCATTTACTCCATCTCATATCAAATCCATAGCATGTTTAGTTTCTTGCACATATGTATGTCACTTGCATCTCTATTTAAAAAAAAATGAAAAAAATGCTCTCACCATACATGATCATGCTTTCATCTCTATTTGAGTAAATCTCTATATGCTCTCATGCTACCTTGTTTGCTATAGTATGCTTAGGTTTGGAGTATCTTCATACATCTTTTAAATGAAGCATGGTGCTTAGTTTAGGAGTGGTGATCTTAATTCCAAAGGCTTTTAAATTAAGCGTGGTGCTTAGGTTAAAATGTCTTTCTAAATCAAATTAGACGTGGTGTCTAGGTTGATTTTGAACAAAAAAGTATGTTTTAGTAGACACTTTGGATATTTTGTTGGACTAACCCATGCAGGAAACTCCTAAATTCAATTCGGGTAAGTCAAGAGATGAACTCACATCAGAGATGAATCAAGGTATGTGATGAAGTCCAATAACTTTGCACAAAAGGAGGACACAGCTCATTCTCCATGGAAGAGTAGTAAGTATCAAAGTTTATTCACTTAATCTTTTATCGCAAGTTACCTTTGCCTTGAACCGTATAAAAGTGCAGCCACCAACAACATTTGTTAGAAGAAATCTATGCTAAGTAATCCTAAAAGTCCATCCTTTCATTAGCATAGATGAAATTCGCATGAATTATATGGATCATAACCCATATGTCAAACTTGTTGCAATCCTTCGGGTATGTGTCCACTAATATTTATGCAGGGAAGAAAGAATAAATGTCTGATCATAGTTTAAAACGAAGAAAGGAGAACAAGTGTATAGAAAGGACTAAGATGAAAAGAAATAGATGAAAGAACACTTCAACGCCTTCTACACTTTACCATGATAGTGGACCAATCATCTTGCAAGACATAAGGTATGTCTACCTAAGCCTCATGCAACTTTAAACTATATTCAATATCTTATACCACGTCGTTAATCCATACCTTATGTCATGCTTAATTTGCTAAAACTTAAAACAATTTGGTTCACCTACATATTCTGGGTTCTATTCGAATAAATATCTTTAGTCTTTTGAACTTCCTTAGTCTATTATGAGTATGCTTTAGAATATTACTTAAACATTATAACATCAAAGCATATTTGTATAAGAATTTGGCTGTATATATAGACTATCCTCTCCTGTATAAAAATATTTAAACCATATTAGGAGATTTCATAGAATCAAATCAAGATTAGAGGTATTCTTCAAAATTATATCTTCGCCTTAACCTTGTTGGAAAATTTGAAGTAATGGTGAATCATTTAAAAACATGAGCTACAGATTAATCTTTAACTGCTTGGTAAACACTATCCACACTTTAAATAGATAGTATATTCCTTCGGGTATGTGTTGTCTACGAATCCCTTGCAGAGAAGCAATAATGAGAGAAGCAAAAGTTTAAAGGAGTGAGAAAGAAGTACAACATAGGAGACAAGATGCTAATGATCAACTCAAAATGCAAGGAAGGAAAAGACCATTGAAATTCATCTACCTTCTACCACATGGTGTTATCATGCTCCAGTAGTAAAGGTAACATATTAAAGGTAAGTGGTCATCATTTTCTCTTGATCTTGGAGTATACATCATAGCACTATTCTCTTGATTTCAATCTTAACCAAATGAGCTCAAATATGATATATCTTATTTTAGAAGATGAACAATCCTTCCATAGGTTAAGTAACTCCACTCTTTTTATCTCATAAGCTTAAATGTTATATTTATACTTTTGATATTCTCACCCAAGATGTAAATAAACAATATGAAAAGATATCAATCTTATTGTGCCTAAGGTTAGAGAATGAAAAAAAAATTCTAGTTCCGTTGGTGTTTTTCCACCAATAGAGCCCGTGCACTTGATCTCTACCTTGTCTTTATGAGCAGAACCCACTTCAAACAAAGTGTGGGGAGATTCCCCAAATTCTACAAGTAGGAGTTCTAAACTAGTAACAAGGATGCCATAAGATTGGCTTTGAGATGCTAACAAAAAGAAAGGAAGAAGGTGACACCACCATTGGAAACGCCACTAGTGGAGACATCACCTCAATCCTCATCCTTAGAAGCAAACCGAAGTACTCGATCAATGAAGTACTGCAAGAAGGAGTCTAGTTCGGAGGACTCAAAACATCGAACCCTCGCCGTGAGGTAACATTGGTAGTTATTCATAGTTACTTTGAACATTGCATGTTTTATTTTCTCTTAAGCATGTTTACTTTTCTGCATTAGTATTGTATATAGAAAATAACAAAAATAAATAGGTATGCATTAGGTTGCATTCATACATCTTAAAAAAAACTTTAAGCCCCATGTAAAATTCTTGTAGTGTAAAAGCTGTAAGGTTCTCATTGTGGTGGCCTACAAAATAAAAATATATATATCATATAGTTGCACTTTATGCATATAAACCCATAAAATCTAAAAATATTAATTAATCATCCCGCTGCAATATGTTATCATAAAACTACTTTGAAACCTCCACAACACCCAACCCTCTATAATGGCTGATCACTAATTCTTTATCCTAATACCATTCCACGAGTTTTGATGTTTTGTGAGAGCTTTCTACAGGATGACTCTAAGAGCCAGCTCACCTAGGAATCTTCATTTGCATCACTCGAAGCACATCTCTCCAACATACACCTGACCTCTATGTGAAGAAAGTAACTTCTTGTGTGATGAGATTGAAGTATTCCTAGGAACACTTGCTCTTATAAGTATGAGCTCCTCTATGAGGACCACTCAGCTTTAATGATCAACTACGACAACATCCAGCTTGGGGGAGAGCATCCTCTAGTTATCAGGTAAGTATACCTATGCGATTATCGAGTCTATCTTATAGTCATAAAATACCAAAAATATATGGGCACATGAAGGTCCACGTCTGTAGAGTCTCTTATGAGTCCATTAGTCTAAAAGAAATAAAAAGATAAATAATGATTAAAATCAAATAAAGATAGTTTAATTATTAGGGTGTGATCATAAAGTGTGTTTATTAAGAGTCAAATAAAAACTAAAGATCCATAAAATTTTGTCTTGGAGATGATGAATAGTTGCTCTGTCGTAATTCCTTTTAAGTGCCTAGTTTTCAACCTTAAATTCTCCTAAGTTTTGGATATGACTATTTTGATATAAGAATTTACTCTAAACCTGAAACTTGTGGAGGCATATGCTTGAGCTAAGTCTAGGTGATTGATGGATATGATATGAGAAAATCTAAGTTACTATTTATCTTATTCCTAACGATACTAAGTTCTAGAGATTTATCTTTTAAAAACTAAAAATCTTACATGATGAGCTCTTGTATGACAAAGTTTGAATTCCTACCAAAGCCATGTATTATATACATTTAGAATAGGAAAACCTCTGTTCATTTATACTGCTTGCTTTGCATTGAGTTCAGTCAACCTTTGTTGTATATCTTATGAGAGTCTTGTCATGCTTTTAAAATCAAGATCACTTACGCACTCCACCCACATATGTATTACTCCTACTCTGGGATATAAGCACAGTCATTTCCATTTTCATCCAGATCCACCTTAAAAATGTTTTTCTCCTACACTAGGAGTAAACACCAAAAAATACACCCTATAGGACAGCCCTCATTTAATTGCTCTGATTTCTTATCATTATCTCTCCAATTATTTATATTCAAAGGATACATGTGGCTATGCAAAAGCATTGAAAAAAAAGAAGAAAAGGGGAGTAAAAGATGGACAAGTGTCCCAGCAATTAAAACAATGGGTACATAGATGCCCACCTCCCAGATAAAAAAGAGAGAGAGAGAAAAAAGAAAGAAAGAAAGAATAAAGATAGCCCATGTTTCCCCGTGAAAAGTTTTAAGTTTTAAAAGGAGAGAGTTATTTTCAAAAGAGCAAAAGTAGAATTAGGATTAGCCATTAAATACCATATATACACCTAACCACCATATTCCATACACATGCACATCTTGATTTGATTGTATGCCTAGATTCTCTATGAATCCATTGTTTGACTTTACAATATATGAATTGCAAGTATGCTCACCTTTGTTTAATGCCACTCCTATGAGCTCTACTATAATCATTAGTTATAGGAGGGTATGACAACATAAATGCCTCAAGTAAGATCCATAAATACCACATATTAAGAGACTTGAGGGTGTCATACAATTAAGCTCTGAGTTTTATTTTGAAACTTATAAAAACTCTAGAATATTGGTTGAGTGAAGAATTTGAGATATAGTGCTTGACTTGAGTGTTCTATCTTTCAATTACTCAAGATCCACGTGAAAGTTGAAAAGCTCCATAGCTAATGGTAAAATGGGAAAGTTTAAAAGTTAGAGCAGTTTTGTCTAATTCAAGGAAGAATTTCAGTTTGAAAGCATGTGTACTTTTGAGGAGTGAAAGCATTGTAGCAACTCCTGATCCAAGTTTAGTAGTTAGGCTTTGCTAAGGGACTAGCAAAGGGTAAGCTTGGGGGAACTTGTTGACGGTCCTTAACGTCTATTTTATACCATCATCTATTGCTCAATATAACATGATATCAACCATAAAGCATAGTTGTAGGGTTTGATTCTAACGAGTTCCACGAGTTGTGTTGTTCTCGATCGTTTTGCAGGTATATCCAATTTTGTACAGAATAAAAGTATCTCAACTGATGAATTGGACTACACCATTGCGACAAGCTCATTGAGACGATCGAAACGGACATATCATTTGCTATATTCGGAGTTCAGAGTCAAAAGATATCAATTCTACACCGAAACCAACACTAGAAGACTCTAGAAGACACCAGAAGATGACGTACAAAAGGTGGGGCCCACCTGCTACAGGGTGGGGCCGCCCGGCCCCACCCCGGGGCCGGCCGGCGCTCCACAGAGCCCATTCGGGGCCCGTTTTGACGGAGGGCCTCCTACCGCCTTAGGGTTTGCATCTCCACCGTTGCCGAAGTCGAATTAGTCCCACATCGCCTGTCCAGAAGAGGTGGAGGCTTTTCTAGACAATAAATAAAGAGGTAGACCCTCCTCCCTAAGGGCACCACATTATTGGAGATGTAGAGGCGTCCCTCGAATGGATGACCTCTCATCTATAGACAATTAGGGCTAGACTTTCCAATGTAGTTCTAGTTGAGAGTTAGGGAGAGCGGCGCTACACCCGGGTTCCGGAGGAGTCTTCGGAAGAGTCATCAGAGTTTTTGGTATGTCTTTGTATTTATTCTTTGTAAGATTTATACTTTAATATAGTTTATCTTCTCTATTTACTTTTATGCATTACATTTAATTGGCTAGTATAGTTGTTATACTTTAGCATAGGATCTCCGTCTGTATTAGGTGCTCTAGTTATTATATGTGATTAGAGTAGTAATCGTTAGTGTAGACATGGAGTCTAGGCTATAGGTTACCTGAGATTGCACCCAGTCCAACATATAGCTGTGGTAGCCCCAGGTGGTGACAGCCCTGACGGCCGACGTATTCCACCATGTTAGGGTTGGTGTTTGTAGGACCGTAGTTAGAGCTTCCTAGTCCCTTTCTCACCCCTTTCTGTGACTAGTGTTCTGATGTCCCAAAGTGTTATTGTGTTATTGCTTTACCTTCCATAAATCAGTTGTTATAGAACCCAAGTAATAGAGAAGTATTTAGGAACCTTGAACTCTCCCGTTGTCCTCTCACTTTAGCTATTTACTCTTTTATCATAGAATTCTCCCGTGTGTGTCATTATGCATAACTCCTATCATTTACCCTTTACCCCTACTCTAGTCTAGTTGGTGTACTAAGTTAGTAGATACATGATGGTGAACTATCAATGTCTTTATCCATTGTTTCCCAGTGGTAAAATATAAATAACGATACCTGGAATACTCCCGGTAAAATGCTACAATGGTTTTCTGTGCGCTTGCAGAATCCTTCATATTTTAGTTGTGCATAAGAAATACCAATAAAGGGCAAGCTACCAAATAAACTGAAAGTGTTTTTTTTGGCTTGCTGTCCAAGACAAACTTCAAACTGGGGTAAATTTAAAGAAGAGAGAATGGAAGGGGAATGGAAAATGTTGTTTATGTGGAGTGGAGGAGACAGGTGACCACATCTTCTTTGATTGTCATATTTCCAGGATGATTTGGTATTGTGTGAAGGAAGCTTTGGGCTGGGAACGATGTCCCCGAAGTTTAAATGACTTCTTTGAAAATTGGTTAACTTTGGGGTGCAGGGATTATCATGTCAAATTGTTCATATTTGTGATAGTTTTATGGGGACTATGGACATTCGAAATAAAATGTGCATAGAGAAAAGATTTCCTGATTCTTCGTATGACATCTTTCACAAAATTTTCCAGCTCATTCAAAGATGGTGCATACTACTCAAGACCCAAGATGCAAGATTTGTTGATGCAAGTGTAGAAAAGTTGAACGAGTGGTTGTGGACGTTCTCGGGATCGCCTCGAAATCGCTGGAAGTAGAAGGGGTCATCGACCGTGGTCGTAGTCGTTCTTTGCCGTCTTTACAGCTTGTTTTCGTCTAGAATGTTTTATCTTGCTACTGTGATAACTGGTAACCCCAGTCAGTGTTGGTGTGCGTTTATATCGAAAACTATGCTTTCTATATAAGCAGGGTCTTTTTTCCTCCGTAAAAAAATACTTATGCCATTTTAAATTGTAAGTCATTCTAATTTTTCTTGGTAGATAGCTTTTATTAAGTATGTAAATATACATTATATCTAATAATAAAATCATATATCTAACAGAACAATGACAACGACATGCAATTTAGACAAATCAATTAATTATTGTATGAAGTCGTATCTATATAGACCCAAAATGTATATGTGGTTTACAATAGTTCATTTCCATGCCTAGATTATATATCCATGAAAAATACTTGCTTACGTTTCTCTTTCTTAGTTATTTGTTTTGAGATGTTAACAAAATGTCGATGTGGCATATACTTAATCCTTAGGATACCACCCACTAGGAATAGAACCAATACTTGAAGTTTCATGTGTGAGACAATATT
>JADLZL010002200.1:0-42654 GCA_015844335.1 Chrysopogon serrulatus
TACCTTCTATGTTACTTCAAGCATCTAATATGTGACATTTATATTTAGAGACCCATATATATGAGACAGATGTCACTGTGGACACGGACAGGACACCTCGCCTCTGTCTCCGTGAAAGACCACATTCATTCATGACCAAAATAACCCAGATTCTCCATCTAGCGTTCACCACGAAATTCTGAAATGATCAATAGGGAGAAACTGTTTGACTCCTACGAATGACCGCTCATGTATGCATGCAGCTGTGCACGAACCGGCCGGACATGTACGACGCCGCGACAAGGCGACGCCTGGCCCGGCCGTCGGCTTTCGCACTCCGGCCCTCCGAGGCCCTCCTGCTCGTGTGCCGACACCGCAGCCTCAGATCGTGCAGGAAGCATTGCAGGCGGGTCGGTTCGCGGCTGTCCGCAAAGCGTCTGCGAAAATCGCAAGAGTATTCGCGGGCTTCGCGGCTAACCCGCATAGAACCGCTAGCATTTTGCGGGCTTTGCGGCAACCCACATGTGGTCACTAACGGCAGTATCTAAGCACGTGAATGATTGATATTGTTACTTGATCGGTAGCAGATTTCAATCTTCTAATCATCTACACGCTAAGTGTAGGAATTCAAGCAGCTCATAAAACCTGAGCACACATATGCTGGTTCATGTTGTCGGCTTGTCGTTGAGCATGTAGGAGAAGGAAGCAAGGGACTGAGTGCATGACCTTGTGGCGCGAGTTGTGAGTGCTGCGTGAGCACGAAGGTGGGGTTGGCCGCCGGACGGTACACACGCATCAGAGGCCCGGACTTGGACCGCACGCTGCAAGCTTTGCACAGGGTGTTGGCGCCCACTGTCCGGTGGCCCCGTCCATCACTGCAGCGTCTTCTCCGACGCGCGGTGCGTGCACTGACGCACGCTGCCTTCGGCTGCTAAGTTAGCAGCCGCAGCCACTGCCATTGCGGCATGCGCGGCCGACGAGTTTGTACGTGCCTCGAAGAGTCTTGCTGCGGTGATGAAAGTAGCTAGGCGACTTATGCTGACTTTGTGCCTTGCGATTTCTTGCGGACGAAGCGGGCCTCTGGCGAGCTTGGCAGTTAGACCCGCAAAACAATCGCAGCTGGTCCGCCGGAGCCACAAAAGCATTTTAGCGGGGCGGGCTTTGCGGTTTGCGGTAATAAGCCGCCCGCCTGCAACTTGATGCGACTCTACAGCCGCCTTTCCACGCTCCGGGGTGTTTGGATGGGCAGGGCAAAACTTTTGCCCTGTCCCATCAAATTTAGTTACACATATATGGAGTATTAAATGTAGTCGAAAAAATAACTAATTACACAGATTGCGATAACTTTGCGAGACGAATCTTTTAAGCCTAATTAATCTATGATTTGACAATGTGCTGCTACAGTAAACATTTGCTAATGACGGATTAATTATACTTAAAAAAATTTGTCTCATGATTTCTGATGAGTTCTGTAATTTGTTTTTATTAGTATTCAAAATCCCCTTCTAACATCTCTCCGATATTTCGATGTACGCGCGGCGGGTAACTTTTTTTCACGCAATCCAAACACCCACTAAATGTCGTGTCAGAGATCGATGCCGAGCGTGCGACAGTGATGTGAAACGAGACAGACAATCATCTCGCTGACAACAACGTCCGGCCTCGTGCCTCGCGGCGCCGGCCGGGTGTCAGCACCACGGCGGAGCGAGCTACTAGGCGGGTACCGCCGCGCCGCCTGCTAGTGACACGGTAGGCCAGATGCCCCTCCTCTTCCGTTGGGACGTCCGTCATGGTGCGAGGAATCGCAATCACTAGTCCCACTGCTCGCTCTGCAACGCACTGCTGTACTAGTCATGAATTCATGAAGCGGTTCTCTACCTGCGCTATATCCTGTTTAAAGAAAACGTGCTCTGCTGAAAAGATTACAGTAGTTGACGGACTTTGAAATCTAGGAATACGTAGGGACTAGCTCTTGGCTCTTGCGTTATAGTACTACTACAGTGCACGGGAGACTACGCCGCGCACAGGACAGGACGACATGGCAGGTGGGGTAGGTTGTTTGTGCAACAGTCTCCGTGCACGGTGCATCGTCCTCTTTTCTACCAGCCTCCATGTCGGTGTCTTTTCTACCGCAAGTTGGTGTCGGTGCCCGGCAAATCCGTTGGAACGGTCGAGCGCCGAGCGCCTTTCCTTCGGCACGGCCAGCCGGTCTCGTGTTTCTCCTCCATCATCAGGGACAGCGGCCGGCACGCGTACTCCGTCGCCAGCAGGCAACGCCAGGACGGAAACACTGTGGCTCTCGCTGTCTCTTGTCCGGTTCAGCTCGGGTAAGTACTAGTAGATGAGGTCAGGTGAACAAGCGTGGCACGACGGCGAGAGCTCGGCCGTCGGCGTCGCAGCCGCACACGGGTCTGGCAGCCAAGTGCCACCAATGCCGTGCGTCACAGTGTCTGTGTGTGCCAATTGTACGTGCCGCCGGGCATGGTCATTGCTACGTGGCCTTGTATGACCGACAATCAACATGTCAGACTTTGGAGTCAATCATCGCAAGTCTTCAAGTTTAATCAGGAAAATTCTGTTCTTAAACGCCAAGGGGACAACGCACGAATCTCTGGTTGTTGGACGAACTTCTATCAGACATAATAAACCTGCTTATATTAGCAAAACTTGCTCTCTCGTCCTGCATGAATAGAGAATGGTTCGAGGTGCACGACTCCAATCTCCAGCGTTTTCGAGATTGGAACGCTCTAACTAATGCCCGGCACAACGAGAGGCTGCTGATCAACTGATGGGCGTGTTCCAACAGATTAAACCTTTTTCTTAAAGACTCTATCAGCACTAAAAAAACAGTTGTGGTCATGAATTTCGACTGTTGTGGCTGTATACCGGTGTCCACGTAAGTATGAACAGAATATAAGAATTATATAATATACTATAGTAGTACACACTGTCAATTCCAGTCTTATGTTATTGATGTGCTTCTCCGAACTGCAATTCTAAGATGACACCTTATCGGAGAGAACTGTAGGAACAGTAATTGATCGTTTAGGAGCGAGAAACGGATTTTATCAGGATGCCTTGTTTAGATTAAAAAATTGAAAAATTTTGCAATTGTAGCATTTTATTTGTATTTGGCAAATATTGTCCAGTCGTGGACTAGGTAGGTTCAAAAGATTCGTCTCGTGATTTACAAACAAACTGTGCAATTAATTATTTTTTCTTACATTTAATGCTCCATGTGTAACACCTCAAGTGTTAAGCATGCATTAGGCCTTAATTAATTAACTCTAATCATCACTAAGCATGGCATGAGCATCATCAAGCATAAACCCTAAATGCATTCATCATTTCATGTGTTTGCATTTAATCAATTACTTGCTTACTTGCTTGATTTAAATAGTTAATTAATTGCTTTGTCAAATGCTTGATCAAGTTTGGATTCATGTGCCCAGCAATTTGAAATGTTTTAACAAATTTTATTGCAAAAGTTTTGGTGCAATTTGAAGCAAAAAGAAAATGATTTGGAAAATCCCTTTTATGCCCTCAATCCGAAATAAATTTATAATTCAAATTTTATTTAGAATTTTGACCTAACCCCAAAATAAAAGTTGTTCAGTTTAAAAAGTTCTACAACTTTTGTTTTTGGACCATTTTATGAAAAGGCTTGTAGATTTGTCAAAGTTGTGCTTTTGTTCGGTTTGCATTTGATTTCATAAATTCAAAAAAAAAGAAAATCTTACCGCAACCGAAAGCAGGCCGAATCCGGCCAGCGTCGCCCACGGCCTGGGCTCCGCAAGGCGCCAGCGCCCGCCGCGGCGTCGTGGCTAACCGGCTCAGAGCCGGGCGCCACGCGCTTCGCCAAGCGCTTCGCGGCCGTCGCGCGGCGTGGGCGAACGCCGGCGAGTGGGGCCCGCGGCCGGCCATCACCCCGCTTTTGGAAACGCACCCCGCTCCTCTCGCTCACTCAGCGCCTCACTCCCTCTCGCTCCCTCACGCTCGGCAGAGCACGCGCGCTAGCGCAGCCGCCGCCTTTCGCCTTTGGCTTACCGCCCTTGGCATCTTCGCGCGTTCCTCTCTGACATGGCATTAGCGTCCCACTGCTTGCCAGCCTTGCGCGCGCAGGCCTCGCCACCATTCGCTACCTCGCCACGCCACCCGCCTGTTAAGCCCGGCCCCAGTCGGGGGCCAATTTGGCCTTCTTGCCCGACGGCGAGGCGCCGAGCCTCCGCCGGGCGCGCACCGCGCCGTTGCCGCCCAGCGTCACCCCTCGCTTCTTCCTTCCGACCCGGCACGAGGACCCCCAGAGTTAGGGTTGGCATAGGCGAGCTTCGCTTGAGGCCAGTTGAACCCGCTACCACGGCGCCGTTGCCTCGCCGTCGGCTGCCGCGCCGCCCCGCGGTGGCATACACGCCGCCCGAGAGCCTGATGCGCCATCTTTGGCGGCGGCAGGACCCTGGCGGCCTCTCCACCTCTTCGCAAGCATGGCGCGCTTCACCGCGGCAGAGAGCTCGCCGGAGACGGCTCGCCGCCGCCGCGCCGCGCCGCCGGCCGCCGCCGCACCTAAGCGCCGCCGGTAGGAGTCACCGCCCCGGTGCATCCAACACCACGGCGAAGTGCGCCTCGGCGGTGGAACACGTCGGTGCTCTTGGCGCTTATCATCTTCTTCTGCGCCGGCGAGCCACGGCCGGTCAACGGCCGGCTCGCCTCGGCCGGCTGACAGTGGGGTCGGTTGACCCCCTGGCCCACGTGTCGGCGACTCTGGTCCACTAGACTGGGTGCACGTAGCTAGGGTTTCGGGGTTTTTCTTTTGAAAATGAAATTCCGCATTTGATTTAAATCGTTTTTAAATTCATAACTAGTGCAAATGTGATCTAAATTTGATAAGACTTGTTTTGCTAGGTTTCTTGTGAGTAGATCTATCTGTGAAAAATATGAAATGCATTTTTTGGTGCTACTTTCCTGTATAGATTTATTTAATTACTATAAATGCTGAAAACTGAGTAAATGCATAGTAAATTGAATATTGCTCAAAAAATGTGGTTCTTGTTTTGATTAGGTTTGTATTGTGATGCACTTTCTGGGAAAAATATGTGCCATGCAGTTCCTATGGAATATTTTTGAGATATGATTTAATTGCATTTAAGGCTGCTGGTTTTTTTTATTTTATAGTAATTAATGTATGAGGAGTTATGACTTGATAATTTTTGGTGACTGTTCTTGTACTATGAAGTATCCAAGAAAAATGTTAAATCTGTTGTTTGATACTTTTTACTATACAAAGTAATTAAATGTGCATTTCTGTCCTGTTACTTGATATTTTTGTGTAGGCCATGATATGCTATGAAATGTGATAATAATTTTATCATGAGTCTCTGTTGGCATGATGTAGCTATTGTAATTTTTGTAGATTTTTCTGGACTGTTTAGACAGAGGTCACATTTCAAGCCTTTAATTTCACATGAAATGATAAGGCTTTGAATTAATTGTTTTAATGAGTTTGATATTACTTTTTGAGCACTTTTAATTATGATATGCTTACTGATCATGATTATGCAGTACCTTATTGAAATGTGATGTTTGGATTATGAGTAGTGTTACATCTCTTTTATGTATGTGTTGTGTGTGTGTGTGCTCACGCACCCACTTTTCTTTATACACTTCTCTAAGTAGGTAGAGAAAAGATATGCACATACTCAGTAAAACGAAATAGGTTGTTAGTAGAGAGGAGATATGCACCTACTCTGTCAAATAAAATACTAATTATCCTCATTCATGAGCATCGCACCTATGCATTCTTTATGTTTATCTTGTGCATTGCATCATACAGATTCGCAGGAGGAGCCCCAAGGTTTGGAGTTCGAGGAGAGCCTGCAGGAGGACTAGCAGCAAGAGGTCCCCGTAGGAGAGGAAGAAGAGGAATTGCCTGAGTGTCTGAATCACTACGCCAGCACCTTTGAGCAAGGCAAGCCCCGGAGCATTACTCACCTATGCTTTCTAATAGTCTAATTATGCTTTATGATTGATACATTAAGTAAAGGAGTTGATTGCAACTGTTGATGCATTATATCCTTGAATTACCTTTGAATTATCCTACCTTGAATTACCTTGTTAGTCTAGGGCGAGTTTATGGCTTAGCTTGCTTAGACGGTAAAAGTCGGGTGATTTCCTGTCATCCGCGAGCATAGGTGGTTACTTATGATTGAAAGAAAGGCTTGTGTTGATATCATCTGGGTATTGGTGATGGTTGTGATAATTGGAGACCGGGGCGGAGTCTTATGGGGTTGTTGGACCATAGTGATTCCGTCGTAATGTCGATTAACGAACACCGATGCCGTTGCGCGTTCCTCGAGTCATGTTGAACGCATGCCTCACACTTAGCTGGCCGGATAAGCCGTTCCGACCGTGAAGCCTAACACTATCCAGGCCGGCTCTCGATTCGTTCGCACCGTATTGGAGATGGATGGGAGACCACGGGGCACGAAGAGTAAGTCCGAGGTCCGGCATGGTGGCTAAAGGCGATCGGGCGGCCCCCAGGTACGGTGGTTCGCTTCGAAACCGCGTTTTTTGTTCTGGATATGTGCCATTGTGGACTGTAGCTCACCGACGGGTGAGTGTGGTTTGTGTGAGGAATACCCCCCGAGCTCGGTAGTAATCGATTCGAATCGCCATCGTTCTGGGACGGTGAACACTTGACTTGAGCTACGCCATCGTAGTAATGATTATGGAATATTGATAATGATGATGATGAGTTAAGCTAAATGATTATGGTAACTACTTGATTGCTTAATCATAATTAATATATTACAATGATGCTTAGTATAGGTGCTCACCTAGCATAAATAGGAATGATTAAGCCGAATTTGTCACTATAAAATGGTTACCCTTTGTGTTGGTATCCGTTAATACCCTCTTGAATAATTCCACAAGCGCACGGATACGTTGTAGCACTTCACCGGATAAGTATACCCAGTTTTAATATCGAACCCAAATGAAGATGTGTGAGGGTCTTCTAAACTACACTTAACCACTGAGTAGCATACAAGGTGTAGAAGGTAGAGATGTAGAGGGGACAACTAAGGCTTCTAGTTCGGGGCTCAAGCAAATTATGATTAAGATGTTTTACTAGAGAGTTGGATAGAAAAGCAGGGCAAAGCTATACTCGGCTACCAACTATTCTCTGCTAGGCCTCTTGACGGGATAGTGGGATATGTAAGATTCAACGGAGCTATAAGTCACCTTCGCGAGCTACCACCAAATCCGGACAATAGGGTACATCTACGAGTAACGGAGTCTAAGCACCACGCTTACACTACAAATACTACTCTAACCCAAGAGCTACAAGGATTAAAGTACTCAAAAGAGTCGTAAACAAGTAAAACAAGGTAACAATGTTACTTACTTGAACACAGAAGTTGACTCCAAAGTAGTCTCAGATACAAGCCATAAAGGTAGCACCGACAAGCCGATACTCATCCAAAACTTTCTCTTTAACTCTATCTCTCTATCTCTGAAGAACTAGCTTCTAGAGGTATAGAACTAGCTCTCTCTTGGAATGCTAACTCGAGAGGTCATCCATTCAAGGGACACCTCCGAGAATCCTACTTAGGGTTTCTAGCTAAAGCTCTTCTCTTCTTTTCTTGGATTCTCCCCATGGGGGGGGTGTGTGCCTCTCCTTTTATAGCCCTGGCGAATCAACGTGAGCCTTTGGATCAAATCGACCTTAGCGGATGGTGGAGATCGTTTCTCAAAGGCGGTGGAATAAACCGGGCGAACCGGGGCGCAACCGGGGCTGCCCCTGCAGGCCGGTCCAAGGCCAAGGACCGGCCGTGCGGGCCGGCCCCCAGGCTCGGCTCGGTGTGGTGCCTTCTCGTCTCTTTCGGAATGTTCTGTGTTGCCGTGGCGTTCATTCTTGCATTCTATGTTGCGGTGTAGCTCAAAAGTGTGTCTTTTTCGGTATTTACAGTAAAACCATTGATTCACCAAAACTCGTGGAATTCATTAGTTAAAGCCCTACTCTAGGTAGATGGATTGCTTTGATATCATTTTGAAAGATTAGTTGACGATTGAATTTGAACGTTAAGGACCGTCAACAACACCCCCACACTTAGGCTTTTACTCGTCCTCGAGAAAAGGTTGGATAACTTCAGACATAGCTCAAGACAAAGAGATCAACATAAGCTCATTCACGGTGATTCTGCTTTGTGAGATTCAAAGTGTCTACCAAACAACTTTAAGAAGTTGAAAAGTAGAACGATCGAGCAGATTACCTCTATCTCCTTTGCTAGGCCCATTGGATGTTTTTGTAAAATTTTTGAAATAAACACTTAGCTTATACGCTCCTCAATGTGGTACTCTCAAATCACTCATTATATGTGGTATTTGTGGATCTCACTTAGGCGTAAATGAGTGATGCCTTTCCTTGCAACCTACCTCTAATAGGCTCATGTGGAGTTTGAAGGTCTGGCAAGGAATATTATACTTACCTTACACGCCACCGAGAGGCGTGAGAGTCCCAAGGAGAGAAGTGTCATACTCTTAGATCAAGATGTGCATGTGTGTGGAATATATGGTGGCTATCCTGTTCTACTTATGCTCATGCTCTTGAAGGATACATCTCTCTTGCTTGAGTGCTTGGAGAAATGGGCTATCTTGAATTTTTTTTCTTTCTTTTCTAGAGAGCTAGGCACCTTTTTATGCCTTTTTTTAACATTTGAACCCTTGTCCATTTTTCTTATTTTAACTCTCTTTTTTATTCTTGCATAGCCCACGTCATCCTGCACGAAAACTTTGTGCAAGACAGAAATTCTGTTAATGTCAGAGCATAGATGAACACAATCCTATCAAAGATCTTTTTGGGTGCGTACTCTCAGTGTAAGAGCAGCACATTTTCTATGTGGATGGAAAAAACTGCGCCTACCCCTAGTGCAGGGGTAGTGCATATATGGAGTGTAAGTTGATCTTGATCTTGAGAGCATGATAAGTCTCTACAACATAGGTCTCAAAAGCTGACAGAGCTCAGTGCAAAATAAGTAACTTATGTAGCGAGTTATGATCATGTATGGCTCTATAGGTATTTTAAAACCACAGAGGAGTAGCTTAGCTATTGTTTTTGTGTTTTTGAAATAAAAGCTCCAATAACCAGGCAGAGAAATTCAGGTTTTCATGTTTTACTATCTCATACTTGTCAACAACTTAAGAAGCATGGGGTCCCTATAAAGAGTTTCCAACAGCTGCAAGTGTACAGGAGATGAATCTATGTGATTCTTGCCTTAAGTTATGACTAAGCCACTCATCCTTGAGGTGTAATCATGTTTCATTTAAGGGTATTCAATTAAGCTCAGTTGTCAATAAATGAGAGTGCTTTGGAGTGCGTACCTGGCTCCTGTTGATGTTCTTCTGTGTTCTTTATTGGTTGTCTCCCCCACACTTGTTTCCTGTTTCCTTTTATGCACAACAAGGTGGAGACAAAAATAAACATATATCTAGAGAGAGATGATGTCTCTAAAAACTTACTTCTTTATTATTAATGAGGCACATTTATTACACGATGAATGAATGAATTAACTAATCAAACTAGCAAACTAACTAATCAAGCTGACTAATAGACTAACTATCATGTGTGCCTACTCATCTCTATCTCTAGTCTTTCTTTTCTAGCTCCTCGACCCAAGCCTTGAGTGCCTTGTTCTTAATGCGCATCTTTTCATAATTCGCTTCTAGATTCCCTATGCGCTGCACCGCCGTGGTCAGGGTGTTGAGAACCTCAGACAGCGTACGGCCCTGCAGGTCTATCCTAGTCTCTAGCGTGGCTAGGTTGAGTCGAGGTTGACGCGGGACTGGTGCAGTTCTTGCTTTCTTCTTTGGCGGCTCCGGGTTGGCTCTCGGCGGTGGATTGAACTTGACATTACTGGGGTCCACTCGCACACCATCCAGAGTCACACGCTCTTTCTCCGTGGTGTACTTAGCACCAGTCACCATTCCAAACTTGGTGGTGACTCCTAGCAGCCTCTCTCCCTCTCTAGGAGGTAGTAACTTGGTGCCTTGGGGGAGAGAAATGCTAGAATGACCAAGTGGTCGAGGCTTATCTCCAAGGAGTGGCCGACGAGCTGGAGGCGCGATGGTTGGCTTCCTGATGGCTTGGGCGTAGCGTGCCTCCTCCATTGGAGCTCCTTGAGGTCGAGCTCGGACGACCTCCTTCGATGGTGCCGGGACGATCGCCTTCGAGGGCACCAGCGCCGGTTGCCCGGCGGGATGATCGCCGGGGGAGGACTTCCTCCGGCTCTTCGACGGAGTAGGGAAGGCTTGGGTTTGCCATTTGGTGGAAGATGGAGAGATTGGAGAGCTTCCTTGCTGGGGCTAGGAGAGGAAAGCTCTTGGGATGAAAGGAAAATGACCCCAGGGGCTTGTTTATATAGTCCTGGTTCCTTGGGGTGGGGGTCATTCCATCCTAATCTATCCCGAGCATCTATCGTGATAAGGCGGCGGCGGATACGGATCACGGCCGAATATTCTGAACCCTAACAGAACGAGCTTCGCAATGAGACGCGGCGGACCCGAGGCGGTGCCAAGGCGAACCGGCGGTGCAGGGGTGGGACCGGCCGGTCCCACCCTGGCCCGGTTCCCGGTGCCCTTCCGCGGGGTGCAATCTTGGCCCGTTTTCTCTCCAAATTTTCTCCCGTCGCGGCCCGATTCGTGACGGGGTTTCATATTTTAATAAATTAGGGAAAAGTTAAGAAATAAATTTCATCCAATTCCTCAGGTGGTCTAGAAGGTTCTAGAAAAATTTTAAGACGTTGGCCATTTACCTTGAATAACGTACCTTCATTGTTTTGAAGTGTCTTTGCTCCATGTGATGACGAATTTATCACCGTGAATGGTCCTTCTCATTTGCTTCGTAGCTTTCCATGTCCGAATAATCTCACCCTGGAGTTGAATAGTAGTACTTTATCTCCAGGATTGAAGCTCTTTTTCTTAATTAAACTTATCATGCCACCTTTTGGTTCTCTCTTTATAGATCTTCGAGTTATGATATGCTTTTTCTCGCCATTCATCTAGTTTAGAGTTGCATCTTTCTTTTGTTGTTCAGCGGCTTCAAGATCCATGTTCCATCTCTTGATTGCCCAATGAGCTTTGAACTCGAGCTCTATTGGCAAATGATGTGTCTTGCCATAGACAAGGCGATAGGGTGACATGCCAAGAGGTGTCTTGTAGGCGATTCGGTATGCCCATAGTGCGTCCGGTAGCTTCTCCTTCCAAGCGGTTCCCATCTCATTAACTGTCTTCTGTAGGATATTCTTGATTTGCTTATTGGAAGTCTCTGCTTGGCCACTTGTTTGAGGATGGTAAGGAGTAGCTACGTGATGTTGATTCCCTTGCTTCATTAAGTAATTGCGAAAGTCCTTGTCAATGAAATGAGTTCCTCCATCACTGATCACCATTCTTGGAACACCGAATCTTAGAAATATTGTCTCTTAAAACATCTTCTTGGAATTTGTAGAATTGGCGGCTTTGCATGGCTGTGCTTCTACCCATTTTGAGACATAGTCAACTGCCACTAGGATGTACTCATAGTTGCCTGATTTCAGAAATAGTCCCATGTAGTCGATTCCCCAGACATCAAAGAGCTCGATTTGAAGATTGTTGGTGAGTGGCATGGCATCTCTTGAGTTGATATTGCCGTGCCTCTGACATGCTCCACATCTTTGGATAAAGTTCTTGGTGTCTTCGTACATGGTTGGCCAAAAGAATCCACTTTGCCAGATCTTTGCATGGGTTCGGAATGCGCCATAATGACCTCCATATGGTGATGAGTGACATTTTTTAATGATCTTCAGTCCTTTCTCAGTGGGTACACATCTTCGGAGTAGTCCATCAGCATATACTCGGAAGAGATAAAGATCATCCCATATATATAGACGACTTTCATAGATAAGCTTTCTCCTGTCTGCTCCTGGTGGTACATATCCTGCAACCATAAAATTGACAATATTTGCATACCAGGGATCCGACCTGGAGATGGCGTAGAGCGTGTCGTCAAAAAGAGTCATTGATTGGTAGTTCCTGCATATTCTTAAACTGCATTCTAGACAAGTGATCGGCAATAGGGTTTTCTACTCCTCTTTTATCTTTTATTTCTAAGTCAAACTCTTGGAGTAGCAAAATCCATCTTATGAGTCGGGGTTTAGCATCTTTCTTAGTGAGCGGTATTTAAGAGCGGCATGATCGGTATAAACAATTACCTTTGCTCCTACTAAGTAAGATCTAAATTTATCTATAGCAAAAACAACAACCCGGAAGCTCTTTTCAAGTAGTTGCATAATTAAGTTGAGGTCCTATCAAAGTTTTGCTAGCATATGCAATTGCGTGATGCTTCTTGTCTTTAGTTTATCCCAAAAGCGCCCCCCACAAAGCATAATCACTTGTATCACACATCAATTCAAAAGGCAGCGACCAATCAGAGGGTTGGATGATTGGTGCAGAGATGAGCGCTTTCTTAAGAGTTTTAAAAGCTTTCAAACAAGCGTCATCAAATTCAAAGGGAGCATCCTTAGCTAGCGAGGTTTGTTAGAGGTCTAGCAATGTATGAAAAGTTATGTATGAATCGCCTATAAAAGCCTGCATGACCTAGGAAGCTTCGAATTCCCTTAACATTAATGGGAGGAGGTAGTTGTTCAATCACTTCAATTTTAGCTTTGTCTACCTCTATCCCTCTCTCGGACACCAAATGTCCAAGCACTATTCCTTCTCTTACCCTGAAATGACATTTTTCCCAATTAAGGACTAAGTGCTTTTCTTCATATCTTTGCAAAACTTTATCTAAGTTTTCAAGGCATTTATCAAAAGTTTTTCTATATACCAAAAAGTCATCCATGAAAACTTCCATTATCACTTCAATCAGATCAGAAAATATAGACATCATGCATCTTTGAAATGAGGCTGGAGCATTACATAGTCCAAAAGACATTCTACGGTAAGCATAGGTTCCGTATGGACATGTAAAAGTGGTTTTGCTTTGGTCATTTGGATGGATCGGTATTTGATGATATCCCGAATACCCATCAAGAAAAGCAGAAGAAAGAATGATTTGCCAATCTTTCCAACATCTCATCAATGAAGGGAAGTGGAAAATGATCTTTCTTTGTTGCCTTGTTTAGCTTTCGGTAATCAATACACATCCACCATCCTGTGACAGTTCTTTGTGGGATTAATTCGTTCTTATCATTTCTAACAACTGTCATGCCTCCCTTTTTAGGCACAACTTGCCGCGGGGCTTACCCACTCACTGTATGGCACAGGATATATGATCCCGGCATGTAACGGTTTGAAACCTCTTTCTTAACAACCTCTCTCATCGCATTATTCAACCTACGTTGTGGTTCTCTAGAAGGTGTTATCTCGGGATGCGTAGGGATGCGATGGGTGCAAAAAAACGGGGGCGATTCCTTTAAGATCTTGGAGTGAATAGCCAAAAGCAGATCTATGCTTTTCTAGAACTGTAATTAATTGAAAAGTTTCCTCTTCAGAGAGTTTATCACTTATTATCACAGGGGATTCTCGATCATTATTTAGGAAAGCATATTTAAGATCAGAAGGCAAGGGTTTGAGCTCTATGGGAGGTTTAGGTGGCTCCTCAGACTCATCTAGAGGGTCATGTTCTAGCGTACTATCTCCTTCCTCTTCTAGTGGTTCGGGACCATTCTTGAAATTGCGCTCGAAAGATGATTCAAGGGTTGTCTCTAAGACTTCTTCTATAGGATCGGGCTCAGAAAGTGACTCAGTCTCACTGTTGAGAACACGAGTTATGGATATAGGCAATTAAAGTTCTTTCTAAGGCTAATATTCAAATTCCCTTCTTGTCCTTCTTGTAAAAGTTCCTCTATAGGCTGTCCAATCAATACGTCAAACTCTATGATATCAAAGACATAGAAGCTCAAATGAACTCTTATTCCTTTAACATAAATAGGTAAGATATAGAGAATTCCAAAACTCGGAATAATATGGCCTAAAGGACTTTTCAAAAACTTTGTTGTTGGGGTTAAGGGCATGTCTTTTAGAAGGTTTTGAGTATATGTCGCAGATATGATGTTAACTCCCACAACAGGATTGTATAATGCTTCGAAAGAACCCTTGTGGATTTGGCAAGGTATGGTAGTTGATGTGAAATCAACTTCGGATAACATCGGAGGAAAGCTCGATTCTTCCAACCAATCATTGCTTATAATCGACACAAACTCTTTAGCATTTTGCTTAAGGAAAGCCTCATCAGAAGGATCTAAGACTTCGTCACGAGGTAACGACTTTTTTGACTTCTGTGGTCTCCTAACAATGTAATAGTTCGAGGTGTTTCCATAATCGGCAAATATATCATCCTCGATCTCGAGCATGAAGTGCAGGCTGGAATTTCTCCCTCCTCCCGTGGTTCAAGCTCGTGATAGTTGTAGGTTGGGATGTGGTAGGTGTGGATTTCACGATCAACTATCGAGATCTTCTTTCTCTACTTGCTTCTTTAAAGATGCTTCATTCTCGTGGATTTTTGTAAGGACGTTTCTCGCAACATCAGGAGTGATATGCAAGAATGATCCTCCAGAAGAAAGGTTGAGAAATTTCGTGGTTTTTCTATTCAGACCCTTATAGAAATGTTGAAGTAGAACGGGGTCTGGTATGGATAGACTAGGTCCAGAATGAATTAGGCAACTAAAGCGTTCCCAGGCTTCAATTAAGGTCTCCTTCTTCTCTTGTCTAAAGGACAGAACTTCTATGCGGAGCTCTACTACCCTAGAAATAGGATAGAATTGAAGACAGAATTCAGCATATAATGCTCTCCAGTCACCTTTAACACTCTCAACGTGGAAATCATACCAATGTCTAGCTTCTCGGTCAAAAGAAAAGAAAAAAAAAGCTTCCATCGGATAGTCTCATCGGACATATCCTTAATGCGCAAACACGCACGAGGTTTGTTCGAATTCATTGAGGTGAGAATAAGGGCTAGCATTGTCTTCTCCTGAGAAAGATTGGTTTCTGACTATGTCTATTAAACATGGGCGTAGCTTATAGTCAGAGGCTAAGATTGGCTTTGAGGATGGCTCTGGCTTTAAGCGTAGGCTCATGAAGTTATATTTATAGATAGGCGTGGAATCAAGTTGATCCATTGAAGGATAGAAAAGTTAAAGAGAAATAGAAAAGGTAAAAAGTGATAGTATACAAATAAAAGATAAGATTATAATACAGGTTAAGATAAATTGAGTGATCTCGGCGACGTCTTCCGGCAACGGCGCGAGAAATGCTTGTTGGTATCTGTTAATGCCTCTTGAATAATTCCACAAGCGCACGGATACGTTGTAGCACTTCACCGGATAAGTATACCCAGTTTTAATATCGAACTCAAAGAAAGATGTGTGAGGGTCTTCTAAACTACACTTAACCACCTGAGTAGCATACAAGGCTGTAGAAGGTAGAGATATAGAGGGGACAACTAAGACTTCTAGTTCAGGCTCAAGCAAATTATAATTAAGATGTTTTACTAGGGAGTTGGATAGAAAAGCACAGGCAAAGCTATACTCAGCTACCAACTATTCTCCTGCTAGGCCTACTGACGGGATAGTGGGATATGTAAGATTCAACGGAGCTATAAGTCACCTCCGCGAGCTACCACCAAATCCGGACAATAGGGTACATCTACGAGTAACGGAGTCTAAGTACCACGGTTACACTACGAATACTACTCTAACCCAAGAGCTACAAGGATTAAAGTACTCAAAAGAGTCGTAAACAAGTAAAACAAGGTAACAATGTGACTTACTTGAACACAGAAGTTGACTCCAAAGTAGTCTCAGATACAAGCCATAGAGGTAGCACCGACAAGCCGATACTTATCCAAAACTTTCTCTTTAACTCTATCTCTCTATCTCTGAAGAACTAGCTTCTAGAGGTATAGAACTAGCTCTCTCTTGGAATGCTAACTCGAGAGGTCATCCATTCAAGGGACACCTCCGAGAATCCTACTTAGGTTGCTAGCTAAAGCTCTTCTCTTCTTTTCTTGGATTCTCCCCATGGGGGGTGTGTGCCTCTCCTTTTATAGCCCCTGGCGAATCAACGTGAGCCTTTGGATCAAACCGACCTTGGCGGATGGTGGAGATCGTTCCTCAAAGGCGGTGGAATAAACCGGGCGAACCGGGCGCAACCGGGCCTGCCCTGCCGGCCGGTCGGTCCGGGGCCGGACCGACCCGATGCTCTGGCCGCCCCCGTGCCCCCGGCTCGGTGTGGTGCCTTCTCGTCTCTTCGGAATGTTCTGTGTTGCCGTGGCGTTCATTCTTGTATTCTATGTTGCGGTGTAGCTCAAAAGTGTGTCTTTTCGGTATTTACACAGTAAAACCATTGATTCACCAAAACTCGTGGAATTCGTTAGTTAAAGCCCTACTCTAGGTAGATGGATTGCTTTTATATCATTTTGGAAGATTAGTTGACGGTTGAATTTGAGCGTTAAGGACCGTCAACACACCGCTTTTTCATGAAATGAGTCAAGCTATCCCCTCGATAAAGCTTTGTCATACTCCTTGGAGTCTTTTATTTTAAGTCAGGGCGGGTAAGTCTGGCCGAGTACCTTGTCGTACTTTCGGGGGTTTTCCCGCTTGTTGTTTGTGCGGACGGGCATATCTTCCACAATGCTGCGAGACTGTCTTTATCCGATGGATTAAAAGACCAAAGGGCAAGATCATTCTTAGTATCCTCCCCAAGCGCTTTTTGGTGGATTGATTTGTCGGTGGCCTTTGTACTAAACTTTAAAGTGTGTGTTGGGTTGAGCTTTAAAAACTACTTTGTTTTTCGCTACTTGAATTAGAGACTTGGTTTGTAATAACTTTACTTTCCGTACTCTGATGTTATCGGACTATTTGTGAAATGTTGTAACGTGTGGATGGTGACGCTAAACTTGTACGATCTTGGTTGATGATGTTTGGTTTGAAATCCGCCGAGATTTCGGGACTACCGGGTTTATAAGGGCGTAAGTGTGCTAATTACTTGCGTGGCGAGTGGTTTTTGCACTTATGCTTTTATAAATTGGGCGGTTCTGTTACACCATGCATGCAACTAAATATTGATGGGATGAAGAGAGTGAAAAAATCTAGAATTTTGGCCCAATCTAAACAAGGGCTAAGTTAAGCCATGTGTGCAAAATGATAATTGGTGGGGTCGCCCATGAATCATGAGATCTTTTTAGAGCGGTTACTACCCTTTAACTGAAAGATATTCTTCAGAGATTTAACTGTCTTTTCTCTGCTGATTAAATGAATCTGTGCGCGTCAGTCTCTTTGTGCATCTTGGATTTTAGATCTGTCCGCGGCGGCGTCCCGGGACCATCACCCGGCACCGCGCCATGTCACCGGATACCGTATGGGAACGGCTGCGGCGGCGTCGCCCGCATTGCAGCGCCCATCCGGAATCGCCCGCGACGTCCGCCAAGCATGGCGTGGTAGCGGGCGTCGGGATGCGCCTGCGTGGCGTGGGTCCCACGCGGGCGAAGGAGAGAGAAGGCGAAGGCCGGCGAAGGAGAGAGAAGAGCGGGACCGGGATGCGCTCCGCCGGAGCAAGGGCGAGAGGAGAGAGAAGACGGGGAGAAGGGAGGCGCGCGCTCGCGGGAGCGGCCGCGCGTGCTTCGCCCTGGCCGTGCGCATAGCCCAGCAGCCGCGCGTAGCGCCCTGGCCGTGCGTGCTCGCCGTAGCGGCAGCGTTCGCCCACCCTAGCCGTGCCTTGCCGGACGAAGAAAGAGCGAGGCTTCGGCGGGGCGAAAACTTCGGCCGCCGTCGCGCCTCACCTGCGGCCGTAGGAAGGAGAGGAGGGAGGAAGAAGGCCGCCGGGCCTCCACCACCGCCGAGCGGACCGCCTCCGCTGCCGTAGCGGGAGAAGCGGGGGCTGCACACCTCCGGCCTTCGCCGAGGCGCGCGGCGCTCGCCCCGCCACCGCCTTCGGCCGGCCACAGCTGCCAGCGCCCGCCGTGAATCCCACCTGCGCACGCACCGGAGCCCGGCCGCCGGCCGCGGCGCGCCCGTCGTGGATCAAGCCCGCCGCTTCGCCTGGCGGAGCAGCGCAAGCAAAGCCAAGGCCGCGCCGCCGGAGGGCGACCACGCCAAGCCACCCGCCGCAAGGCCGTGGACGTCCGGGAGGAGGGACGGGGAGGGAAGGAGGGCCGGGAGGTAGCGCCGTGGAGGACCGCCCGGCCAACCGAGAGAGAGAGAAGGGGGAAGGAGTGTTTTTATTATTAAAATAAACGACAAGTGGGTCCTACTAGATAGAGGATGATATAAAGTATGGATGGGTGCGGGAGAAACGGGTATAGAGGATAAAATCTTGATGACAAGGACGGAATATTTCCTTTAGAGGGTGCATATAGAGGACGAAGAGTACGGATAGCCTTAGTTTTATCTGGACCGGGTCATCAACGCCGTCCTACGATACGCGGTGGCGGATGAAATCGGCTGCAATGGGTCCGGCACACGCCAAAGTCATCGGAATCGCCCGCTTCCGGCCCGGGAATCTCGGCGTCGTAGCGTTCGTCCAGGCTGCGGCCGGCTTCGCTCGCGCGGCGCCTCGCCCGGCCACCACGCCCGCGGACAAAGAAGAGAGAGAAGGCGGCGCAGGGAGGAGGGAGAGGAGCCACGCCCGCGCTTCGCTTCGCCGGAAGAGGCGAGGAGAAGGGCGAGGCGGGGGTCGGCGGTGGGCGCGAGGGACGGAGGACCGGCGGCAGCTGCTTGCTGCCGTCGCGGCTGAGTCCCAGCCCACCGGCGCCGCTTCGCCCACCACGCCGCCCGTGGCCATGGCGACCGCCCGCCCGCCCGAGCGAGGGCGGGTGAGCTTCAGCGTGCCCGCCCGCCCGGAGCCGCCCGACCGCCGCCCGTCGCGCTTCGCCCAAGCGGCCGGAGGCGGCGTACGCCCTGCCTTCGCGCAGCTGCCGCCCAGCCGCTCGCCAGCCGCCGCCGACGAGCCCGCCCTGGGCCATCACGCCGCCCGCTGCCGCTGACCCGACCCGCCGCTTCGCCGGCCCCTTATGGCCCCGCCGCGCGACCTCGCCCCACGCAAGCCCGGTACGCAACTTCTCACCCGCCCGCCCGCGCGCCCGCTCACCGGCCGCCCGCCGCGACCTCGCCCGGCCGCCGCCTTGACCTCGCCGACCACCCAGGCGCGCCATGGGGCGCCGTCGTGGCCCAAAGCCGCCGCCTCGGCATTGCGGATGGAAAGTAGTATTCCAGGGTGGTGCTTTTGGGGGGAGAAGGAAAGAGGAGAGAGAGGCGTCGGTGTGGAAAAGGATACAAAAATACTGACACACGGGTCCCACCAGTGTAGAGGAGTGATATAGAGGATGTATGAGTGCGGGAGAAATCGAAATAGAGGAGAGAATCTCGCCCAAGGAAGGGCAGAATATTCCTTTCAAATGATGATTTTTAGAGGGACGACGAGTGCGGATAGCCTTAGACTACTCGGGCATCGCAGTGCTTGGATGCCGCCCTCATGCGCCATCTTTCGAGGAAAAAAATCGCTGCACCGGGAGCGGTAAAGCCTACGCCATCGATCTGCACACGGTAAACCTGGCGGCGTAGCGTTCATACGGCATGGACTGACACACACGCGGGCCCCAGATCTGCTGCTCCTCAGCGTGAGAGTGTGAGGAAAAGAGAGAAGAGAATCTTTGGGCGGGTCCCACCAATTCTTATGTTAAAAAAATATTATAACTCACAAACTAAAACTCCAAATTAAATTTCGATTGCACCATTAAATTCGTTTGCAATTAATCCTTCAAAACTAGATCCCACATGAATATATTTAGATAAAATGACAAGTGGACCCTATAGTGAATAGAGTATGATATAGAGAATGGATGGATGCGGAAGAATTATATATAGAGGAGAGAATCTTGCTGACTAGACAGTATAGAGCAGAGAAATAGAGTATGACGAGTGCGGATAGCCTTAGGGCCACTCAGCTGCAGGATCTGATTATGCTGGCCTGCTGCTTGCACGGCAACGAGCATGGCACTGAATTTTATGTCAGCTCGGTGTCGGAGCGAAATGAACAGCGAAAACTGTCACCACTGCTGTGAGGATGATTGATGATTGACCGGGCAGCGGCCCTCACCTGCAAATTTAATGCCAACGTAATTGCTTCATAATGGCCTGCTATTAGCTGCATTACTAGTCCTCTAACCAAGCCAGCCATACATGTCATTATTAAGAACGAGCATAACTATACTTACAGTTGCCCAGAATGTTAGTAAAGATAGCGGATAAGTTTACTTGAAGCATAGTACTATTCGGGAAATGCTCAAACATGGGATATTTTTTAGGCGATCTATGGGGTTATCAGTTATCACTGTTTGTTCAGAAGATCATAGAGAGTTTAATCTGTTGACCAGTTTTCTTATGTGACAGGCCTGCGCAACGAGCTATACTGTGGACCGAATTCATCACTATAGCCATTTGCCTAACTTAAGATGCAAAACAGAAGGACACCAAAGCATCACTCTTTGGTCCTTGATCGTTTGGGCCCCAAATCGGCGGAGCAACAATACCTAACCCCACTGTGTCCCAAAGAAACATGGGCTGAATTGCGTAGGAGCCCATTTTGCCCCTACATGAGTCCGTGATGAACCTTCAGCGTTGATCGGCCCATGTTGCTTGGACGCAACTGATCGAAAGCGAGTATAGTATAGGCTGAGGACACGAGTCCCTGATAGACCTTCAGCGTTGCTCGGCCCATAAAATCTTTGTTTTCTTAGAAGCTCGACATATCGTATTTAACTAGTGTCGAGACTCCTTTCAAAAAAAAAAAAAAAAACCCTAGTGTGGAGACTGCTTTAATTGTAGTAAACATTTTTAGTTGGGTGAGGCTATTTAGTAGCCGGCTACAGAATAGCTTATTCTACGTAGCCACTTTGAGTTACGATAATTACTATACTAATTTACGAGAATTATAGTAACTCAATTACTATAATCGTTACCATAGTTGAGTTACTATAACACATAGTAAGGAGTTACTAGAATTCTTGTAAATTAGCATTAGTTGAGTTACTATAACACATAGTAAGGAGTTACTATAATTCTCGTAAATTAGCATTAGTTGAATTACTATAACACTTAGTAAGAAGTTACTATAATTCTCATAAATTAGTATTGTAATTATCGTAACTCAAAGTGGCTCTGAGAATAAGTTATTCTGTAGCTAGCTATAGAGTAGTAGTTCTATTTTTAGTTAACATATTTTTGGCAACCTCATTACTAATAATAAAAACGCTGATCCCAAAGTCATTATTAATTTGCATAATTATGATCAGCATTAACCAACATCATCATACCCTGAGGTGAGTTCAAGCCACTCTTAATCGTGAGCATAGTTGTTCTGCGGAGGTTGTATACTTTACCCACAAATTGTGATCCTTGTTTGCCCGAGGTAGGTTGCACCTTAAACACTTCCAAGGTGAATGGTTGGATTTCACTATGAGGACTTTTCGAAGACTCTCTAATAAGATAGTAGCATGCTAGATTTTACAATCAAACCAAACAAATGAAACACCCTTGTAGGTCGAGTACCGCTGCATCACAATATCTGCCTCTTGCGGCTTTAAGTGGTAACAAACCAGAGAAATCCAATTACTTACCTAAACACCATAGCTAGCCCACAAAGTATTGTGGTTGCACAGTTGTCCTTCGTGGTAGTTCCATGTTCTAATTAAATTCATTACCATGTATCACAATTCACAATCAATTCCATATATAAAGAGCATCATATATCATAGATTGCACCTAAAGATTAACTATATTTTCCTAAAACCCAAGTAATAAAAAAGATTGATTAAACTAGAAAATTCTTAAAGTTTATTGTGACACATGCATGCATAAATTGTAATTAAAGTGAACAAGACATCAAGATGGTCAAAGAACACTTACCTTCACCCAAACTCTCTTCAGAACACTTACCTTCACCCAAACATACAAACAAACAAACATAGACAAGCAAGCACAACACAGAAATCAAAAGAAAAACTTAGAAACAATGCTCAATAAATTTGAAACCAAGCTATCGACAAAAAATACGATTAACAGAAAGTTTTATGTAATGAATAAATATAAGATAAAGAAATATAAGCCGCATTCATTTTAAATTCATCAAATATGTAAAAGGATATATAAGAGACTCCCAAATTAGAATAAAGTAAATTTATATTTGCATCCGCAAAGACGGAGGTAAAACTTAGCCTCACTTTTGTTTTTATAAATATTTTTGTATCATTTAAGCAATTTAAGTGATTTTAAATTAAGAATGAAGAACATCTAACCACATCTAAAAGTGTTTGTGTATTGGGTTTTCATTAAGCATATTATAATAGAAGACATGTATGCACTAGTCAAATTATCATTTGCTTATATGAAAGAGTAAGGTATAAACCTAATTTACATTTATACTAGAAACATGTTTAAATAATTATCAACTAAATTAAATCAAATATATTATTAAAAAAAAATCACTAATAACACATAGACTATATTAACACAGTGAAAACATGGTCACACCTCTAACATTGTAAAACAACGAAGTATTTATAGGTGCATGAACTTGTTTTAAAGAGCTACTCCATCTGTCCCTATTTAATTGTCGTTTTGGGTGTTCATGGCACAAGTTTGACTTGATTTGTACAAAATACATGTAATATTTATATCTCTAAACAAATTTGTTAAAAAGCTAGACTAAAAAATCTTTCCGATGATACTAATTATGATAATAATCGATGATATTTACTATTTATTAAAATTACCGGTAGTTGTTTCTCGGAAAGCGTAGCGATAATTAAAAAGGGACGAGAGGAGTATAGACTAAAATGTGAATTTTTTAAAAAAAGAACGACTAGATGTCTATTATCCAAAACAAAGGTTTTCGTGAAAACTTCATCTTCTATCTAATACAAATAGTCCAAAGCCGGTTGACTATTTGTATTATAAAGTTTTTTTTGTGAGACCCAATTACAGACATAGACACTCATATACACGAGCATCTTCGAAGAACTGAGTTGGAGCGATAAATATTGAAATTGATGAAGTCACCATAGATGCCTCGCTGTCGACGGGCACATCGTCTATCACTGAAAGAATAACGCCGTTAAATTCTAAAATAAATCCAGAATAATGCGAGCACCGTGTCTAAGATACAGAATTTTGCTTTCGCTGTAAATTGGAAGGAGGGTCCACTATTTTGCATATGATGAGTTGAGATTTGGCTTGCGTATTGTCTTGTTCATATGGCTTCAGAAAAAACTTTTGGCTGTATGCCTATGCCTGATCATGATCACGTAGGCTATATATTGCCTCTTAGTTATTTAGATTGCATTGATTACCATAGATTTTTTAAAACCTCCGTTACAATACAATTGTACAGATATAAATTTAGTCTTATATATAAACAAATAAATAAAGAGAGGAACTGGACGGCTAGACGGCAGGGTGATCGGCGGCGCGCTGCTAGCGTCCAACGCGAAGAGTGTCCGCCTCTTCCACGTTCCACCTCTACGGGACCTACCACCGACCACCGTCCATCGCCGGTCCGCCGTGCCGTGCCTTCCAAGAGGACGCACCAAGCGTTTTCCATGCGCGGGGAGCGTCCCCAAAATACAGCCGTTGCGACAGCCGCTGCAGCCAGACGAGCCGAGTGACGGTGTGCCGTGTCGTCCATTGGATTCCATTCCACCCGTCCCAAGGCTAGTAGTAACCGATGTGCCACTAGTACAGATTTCCTGTGTGACACCGTATCACTGATTTTGGGACCCACCGCCGAGCACCATCAACGTGTCTCACCGTTTCCTCTGCTCATCGTGAAATCACTTTCCTTCCCCAGGCACTGTACGCTGCTGATTGCGCCTGCACACAGACACAGACACAGCACAGTGCTCCTCCCCCTTCTTCCTCCTCACACCGCGCTCCAGCAGTCTCCAAAGCCGTCGCCATCCGTGCGATATCTGTTCGCGCAGTCGCAGTCATCACTGTGCTCCTGGAATGGCGCCGTGCTGCCTGCCCCAGATCGACCGGGGGCTCGAACGCCCCCGTGTCTTTCGCCTCGCCGCGGCGGCGCTGTGCGCGGCTGTGGTCGCGCTGGCGCTGGCGCCCGCATCGGATGCCACGTCGGCGTCGCTTCTGGGCATCAACTACGGGCGCGTCGGGGACAACCTCCCGCCGCCGCAGTCCGTCATGCCGCTGCTCGCGGGCCTCGGTATCGGCCGCGTGCGGATGTACGACGCCGACCCCACCGTGCTGCGCGCGTTCGCGCGGACCGGGGTGGAGCTCGTCGTCGGCGTGCCCGACGAGTGCCTGGCCGCCGTGGCCGACCCGGGCGGCGCGGCGCAGTGGCTCAAGCAGAGCGTCGTGCCCTTCCTGCCGGACACCAAGATCTCCGTGCTCGCCGTCGGCAACGAGGTGCTCACCGGCGCGAACAGCTCCACGCTGTCGCGCACCCTCCTCCCGGCGATGCAGTCCCTGCACGGCGCGGTGGCCGCGCTCGGCCTCGACAGGCAGGTCACCGTCACCACGGCGCACAACCTCGGCGTGCTCGGGACGTCGTACCCGCCCTCGGCGGGGGCGTTCCGCAAGGACCTGCTCCCGTACCTCTGCCCCATCCTGGACCACCACGCCAGGACCGGCTCGCCGTTCCTCGTGAACGCGTACCCCTACTTCGCCTACTCCGGCGACCCCAGGGGCGTGCATCTTGACTACGCGCTGCTCGACCCGGGCTTCGCCGGCGTGCAGGACCCCAACTCCAGGCTGCGCTACCCCAACCTCCTCGTGGCGCAGGTGGACGCGGTGTACCACGCCATCGCGGCGGCCAACGCCGCGGCGTCGCGGGTGGTGGAGGTGCGGGTCTCGGAGACCGGATGGCCCTCCGCGGGCGCCGCCAACGAGACGGCCGCCACGCCGCAGAACGCGGCGCGGTACAACAGCAACGCGATGCGGCTGGTGGCCGAGGGCAAGGGCACGCCGCTCAGGCCCGGGGCGCCGCTGCGCGCCTACGTATTCGCGCTCTTCAACGAGAACCTCAAGCCCGGCCTGGCGTCCGAGCGCTACTACGGCCTCTTCAAGCCCGACGGCACGCCGGCGTACGAGCTCTCCTTCAAGCTACCGCGCGACAACTCCACGTTTGGTCACGGCGGTACCGGCAACGGTGGCGGCGGATTCGCCGGTAACGGCAATGGCAATGCCAGCACCGGGAACATTAGCGGCGGCGGCGGCGGAAACAGCGGCTACTACGACATCTCGGCTTCGGCACGTGACCCTCCGGTGAGCTCTGATTCTGCCCTTCTCTCCCCGATAGTTCTTGCTTGTAGGGATCATGGGTTCTTTTTATCTGTTCTGTTGGTGTCTTTCTGAAAAGGGAGAATATACTTCAGGTGTACTAGCTGTTTTAGATCTCAAGAATGCCGTGCGATGATCATCATCTGAGTAAACGTCGTAGGTTGACTATATTAGATTGTGCGCGGAAATTAGACGGGGAATTAGAAAGTTCGCCGCACGATCAGCACCAATTGTATATTCCCTGATCAACACCGCGTGCACATCCTGCTTATTGGCAAAGAGGATGGTTTCAGACTCAAAAGTTCAGATGTGGACGCTTAAATCACCATCAACACGATTCTGCTGTCGCCGTCTCAATATCCTTCGTACATGGCGTCTTTGTTTAGTTTAAGGATGCCTGAATGATCTGAATGAAGATCTTCGCTAAGTTGAAAATATGTGTAAGGCCTTGTTCACTTCGCTTGCAAGTTGCAAGTTTTTCCACTCTTTCTCCATCACATCAATTTTTACCCGTATATATGGAGTATTAAATGTTAGTGAAAAAATAACTAAGGCCTTGTTTAGATGCACATTGGATTTGCAGTTTTTTTTACACTCTCTCTCCATCACATCAATTTGTACCTGCATGTAAAGAGCATTAAATATAAATAAAAAATAACTAATTGCACAGTTTGGTTGTAAATCACGAGACGAATCTTTTGAGCCTAGTTGGGCCACGATTGGACAATATTTACCACAAACAAACGAAATGCTTCTGAGGACTTTTCAATCTCTCTCCTCTCACAAATTGTTTGCCGCATGTAAAGAGCATTAAATATAAATAAAAAACTAATTGCATAGTTGGGTTGTAAATCACGAGAGGCGAATCTTTTGAGCCTAGTTGGGCCACGATTGGACAATATTTACCAAATAAAACCGAAGTCTTCTGGGACTTTTCAATCTCTCTCCTCTCCCCATCTAAACAAGGCCTAATTATACGGTTTTTTTGTTGTAAACCACGAGACGAATCTTTTGAGTCTAGTTGGGCCACGATTGGACAATATTTGCCAAATACAAACGAAATGCTACAGTTACAACTTTTTCTAACATTTACGAACTGAACAAGACCTAACATGGAAACTAATTTCAGAAATACACTTTTGTAAGTGACTAGTGACTACATAACATGGATGCACTGTATATAAACCTTTATTTATGAATCACTGTATATAGAACCTTTTTGAGTTACGAAAATATATTTTTGAATTACTTTTCGTGTTTCTACCGAAGATACAATTTTCACCGCATATTTCTGAGGCCATGCCTCCTGCTCTAGAAATTTCACTGCAGTGGGCTACAGTACTTGTTTGGAGGTACCTGCATAGCGCTTGCACATTCGCACCAGGACCACAGCACAGATGCAGTCCATCACTTGATGAAATTCCTTTAGAGATGGGTGCTGACGAGTGTTTGAACTACTTTTGTCGTGGCTGAAATTTCATTGCTCATGCTGTTCCTAATGAAGTGCTCCTCGTTTGTTTCCGGCTGTGGTCAACAGGGTTGCTGGCGGATGTGGGCGCAGGCGGCAGCGGCAGCGGCTGTGGCAGGAGCAGTAGCCATCCTGACAGTGTAGGGCCGCCCCTCAGTGCCTCGAGCCCGTTGCGTGGCAGATCGTCAAGGGTAGTAGAGGTTGGTGGTGTAGGATCAGGAATGGAGCGGAGTTGCCGTCCTGGAGTCCCTAGTTAAGCAGCGCTGGATCAGTTTTGCCAGCCTTCTTCAAATGACAACCTTTCACTGGTTGCGCCCCGGTAAAATTCCTCGAAAATTATTAATGCTGCGCTGCTTCGTTTTAGGCAACGCTGTTAATTCCGGTCTTTAGGTTGCGGTCGAATCTGCGCCTGGCAATAGTACATGCGGTCGAATCTGCGCAGCGCTGGAGTAACATCTTCTAGACCCTTGAGGCCTTGAGACGAACGGATTGAGGTCAAAATGACGACTTTATGATGCGATTTTCAACTTTATGATATCTTATAATTGTTTAGTAAAACTCTACTGCGATTTGCGACTCTACCCGATCGTAATTTTAACAAACCAAGAATCCTGCGATCTCAACAACCTTAGGGCTTGTTTGGCTGCACACAAATACACCTCAATCCGTATGGTTTGTGGAGAATTAGAGTGGAATTTAAAGTAAAATATACCTCAATCCCCTATAAATCGTATAGATTGGAGTGTATTTAGGAGTAGCCAAACAAGGCCTTAAAGATCAGTCGTGCTGAGCGATATGGGCGTGGAAAACTACCACAGCCCACAGGGGCTGTTTGGTTGTACTCTACCGTTTGTCATGCTATACAATTTAAAAGCTCCTGTTCTTTTTTTTTTTTTTGCGATAAAAGCTCCTGTTCGGTGTTTCCAAAAAAAAAAAAGCCTCCTATTCTGTTTGTGAAAAAATGAGACAGCCACAGGAAAATGAGAGTAGAAATTCATCACAGACAAGGTATGGCATGTAACAAACAGCCTCTAGCCTCTTTGTTGGAGAGACTCAAAATCCCAACAAAAGGCACTTTGTTATAGCTCACTAGCTTAGGGCAAAAACACTGGTCTTCAGGTCAATCTCAAGCACTATGGGGACATTCTTTAAGATTGTAGGCTTGATAAGATGCAAGACGAACAATTCAAACGAACGCAGCAAAAATTTAAGAATCTTAAAAACAAGGCATAAATGCACATTTCTTTGTTCATCACAGAACACTATGCTTGCACTAAAACTGATCTAGATACAAAGCATAATTCCATTGATCTAAATTTTTATTAGAATAAATTAGATAAAACTATGAACTAAACTAACCCAACTAAAATCACATCTTAAGAGGTCTAGAACTCAAGATATAAAATAAACAGGCTTGTTTTGTCGGATGTTGACAAGGATTGATTAAACTCCAATTTCACGATTAAATTTTTTTAATAAAGTTTAACCAAACAAACTCCTCATGATACTGTGCTTAGTTTTAGATAGATCAAATCAAGTCTAAATTTACGAACAAGAAGTCAATCTAAAACTAAAAGTTAGACATGCAAACGGAAAGTGAAGCATAAGAGCGATGTTACCGACACATCAATTAGCAAGCCCTTCATCTTTTATCACCTGAATGTACAGACAAGATGCCTCACAAAAACATCGTCCTAAAAAAATTCTCAATGAATTTATGAAACCTTAGATGATCTCCTATTTTTCCCTTGAAAAAAAAAAAACTACTGGGCTTTCTGTGTCTCTTCCTGTTCTGTCTAAGAATGGCAATGAGTAACTGTGACCTGAAAACCGACAGGGTTTTATCCCATTAGGGATAGGTGTAGCTACCCATGGATATGTTAATGGATAAAAAACTTACACAATGGACTGATGGGTACGGTTATGGTTTTGTACAATCCAAACCTATAAATCTGTGGGTATGATACCAAAGATATTCTCCAACGTGGTATGTGTATACTAAAGACATTCTCCAACATCATACAACCATAGTTCAAAGCCATATTCCAACCTAATATACTTCAAAACGTGATTTAACTAGTACACCAAGGGCCATATAAGGAGTGGCCTATATCATTTTTCGGTTACATTTGTTACATAGTTGTAGTTATATTATTTCCCAAAAGCGTACACTTTCTCAACCTAAAGTTGAGTTTGTTTGGGTTATATGCTCTCTAGTTGGGCCAGCAGGCACTCCCAAACTCCTTGAGGCGGTCGTAATATGGTTTATTTCCAAGCAGCTTATGAAGAGTTGTGTCTCCAACTCTCCATCAATGACACCTATGTGTGGGCATTCTATTAAGTAGAAAACATGACAAGTGGAATGCCTCATCCTAGAAACGGATTGGTATGTTGGATTGAGCAAGGAGAGATATGTCTGTCTCAACAATGCGCCTGTATTTTCTTTCAGCTAACCCATTCTGCTAGGGTGTGAGAGGGCTAGAAATCTGGTGAGCAATGCCTACTTTGAGCTACTTGTGCAAGCAATGATATTCTCCACCCCAGTCTGACTGAAGTGAGAGAATGTTTTTGTTCATCAAACTTTCAGCATGTCGTTGAAACTGAAGAAAAGTGAGCTGAACTTAAGATTTGTGTTTGAGGAAACAGATCCGTTGACAACAGAAAATGTGCCAAAACATATAAAGGAAGGACTCCAGCATGCGTCAACATGATCCAAGAAAATTTGCTGTAACTGTAATTGGGTGCTGCCAAGTGTTTCCCCACTAATTTTGCCGTGGCTGAAATTTCATTGCCCCCGCGCCGCGCTACTCCAAATCCTAGCTGTGGGCGGCGGAGCCCCAAGGTCGTCCCTCGACGCAGGCACCCTCCTCGTCCTCCACTCCTCCTGGATGAGGCCCCCGCCGCGGCGACCGCAAGGGCCGGATGAGGCGACGGACTGGGTGGAGGTGGTGGAGCTTTTTTTTCTTTTTTTTTGAGAGGAAGGGGAGGAGAGGAGGTGGTGGAGCTGGGCGCTGGGCATGGAGGCACTCAGCCGTGTAAGGGTTGGGTGGGCCGCCGCTCGGCCTTTTACGGCCCATTATCTCCTCCGCCGCAACGCCTGCCTCGGCGTTCGGACATCGCCATCATAGCCACGGAAAAGGAGACGCCGGAAGAGGCCCGGAACAAGCGAGATATTTCAAGGGCGCCTTTTCGGCGCGACCCCACGATATGGCGGCATATTGTTGGTGTAGGGCTTATGACCAACCAGTGGGCGTGATGGGTAGGAATGAGCGGAGGTCGCCCGCGCTGGCCAAGCACCTCCGCCGAGTCCCGGGCTCTGTCGGTCTTCTTTGGAGAACGACAAGGTTAAGACAGGGGCCTCGAAAACCGTGGCAAAGAAATAAATGATCTCATTAATTTTTCAACAACCCTTACAACAGTGATGAGTCCCCCCTTTTATAGGTGTCCCCTGGACAGTTCACCTCTGGACTTTTACATATCTACCCTTCAAACCCTAGGGGTAGTTTTGACCTAGCTCAAACCGCTATTTTTTCCTCCCAGGGGCAGCGTCGGTATTTTCCTTCGCCTTGTTGTGGGCCGGGCCGCATCTAGCCTTCAACCCAGCTTCCTCGGTGGGCCTTGGGCTCCGCCGGAGGTCTGGACCTCCGACCGTCTTTGGCTCTTGGGACTGCCGGGCGCTTCCCCTTATCGGCCTCCGCCTCCTGTCCCTGCGCCGCCGGAAGTTCGGACCTCCGGCCATCTTTGGAACTTGAGGCCACCGGCGCCTTACTCTGGTAACCTTCGTCTCCTGGTCGTCCCCCTGTGGAGGTTCTCCTTCCCTGAAAGACACCACAAATAACATAGGAGTGAGGGGTTAAGCGGTGGTAGGGGACCTGCGCCCAGGAGCGGAGGTTGGGACAGATATTTTCCCCCAACATTTCCCCCTAGAGCACTTGGGCTAGCGCAGGTAGGCCAACGGCCTCTGCAGCCTCTCGCTCTGCGGCGGAGGTCCCCCCTTCCCCCCCCCTTTGGAATTCAGCGCGCCGCCCCGTGTCACCTATTTGGTTGGTGCGTCGTGCGATGTGACTTGATTTGACGGTTTGTCTTCCATCCCTCGAAGGTCCCCCCCCGGTGCCTATATAAAGGGGGCGCGGGCCATGCGTACCGTACTACAGGCTTGCTTGCCTTCATTGCTTTTACAGCTATGGCTTCCGAGTTTCCTTCACCTCCGCTTAGGGCCTCATTCTCGGGTCCTTACTCTCGGTTACTCTGCGTAAGAGCTAGTGGGTGGGCTCGCTGCTTTGAAAATTGCATGGTGGACAGTGCGAAGGCTCAAGACGCTGAAGAAACCCTTTCTGACGTCGAAGCTTCGCTTGCTGATTTGATACCTCCGAGTCCTTCCCCGGAGATGGCTGGCAAGAATGAGAGGATCACCTACGAGGTTGGTCGCAGCGTCGTCAATAAGATGATGCTGGACCACATGGAGACCGAAGGCTGGTTCGAGAAGGATAAGGCGAAGCTTCCTGGCCTGGAGGTCGTTCCTGAGCCGCCCGGTAAAGATTACGCGGTGGTGTTCCGTGACTTCTTCACCTGCGGCCTTCGCTTCGTTCCCCGCAGTTTTTTGAGGGATGTTCTAGACGAGTTTAACGTGCAGATACATCAGCTCACTCCCAATGGAATTGCTGCACTTAGCAAGTTCGCGTGGGCTTGCGAGTCCTATGGAGCTCTGCCAGACATTGACAGTTTCTGCCAGTTTTACGAGTTGCAAAAACAGCACAAGAAGCTGGACGGAGCTGTTTGTCAATACGGTAGTTGCTCATTTTTCCCCAAGCGGAGGCAGACCGAACCGAGGCTTGAGCTTTCATACTGCCAGAAGAACAAGTGGGATAAAGATTGGACGTTGCATTGGTTCTCTGTCACCCCCGGCTATACTTCTGAGGAGGCTGACGGCAAGAAGGTGACCCGCTACCCCTTCGCTTCTGTGATGACCCAGCTGGAGCCGCGTTACTCTATCACGCCTCCAACTAGGCCTACTGCTGCCCGGACTGCATGCAACCGGGCCTTCGCTATGGCCTGCCGTTACTCCGGAGGTCGTGATTTGGTGGAGGAGATGGTTGCTGCCGACTGCTGGCCGCTGGCGAAGAACAGGCTCTCGTTTCGTTTGGATAACGTGCAACTTCCTGTTTTTGGTAATGCTGGGGGTGTGCCCTTCCCTCGCTTTGGAGTTGTTCGTCCGGAGGACAAAACGGATGAGGCCTTCGTTCGTGAGGTTGAAGTGAAGGCTCAAGAAATTCTTGGAGAGATCTCGGACAAGGAGTACCTTGCCCGTCGGGCGGAGGCTGGTAATATGCCTCGTCTGAACCGCGTTTTTGAAGAGATGGGCGTCACATATGGTGATCACCCCGTTCCGGAGAAGTTAATTGCTACAATCCGCGAGAAGGAGGCTGCTGCTGGCTGCTGCGAAGGTGGGTTCAGGTGATGTCAACAAGACTGCGGGTCGCATGCGCCGCGGAGCTTCTTCTGGGGCCGGCGCGGGTCGTGGAAAGAGGACGCTCATCGGTCCGCAGCCGGGAGGCTCTGGCCAGCGCAGACGTGTCTGGCTGGTGAGGCGGCCTCCGGTAGCTCGTCCGCGTCTGCCGGCCGCTTCCTCGGCCCTTAAGGTCGTGACGTCGAGGCGGAGGCCACGGGGGCAGGCTTCCTTGCTTGAGGTAGCGCGTGCCCCCGCTAAGAAGGCGTCTGTTGAGGCTCTTTTGGAGCATCGGCCTCCGTTCCTCCCCTTCGCTAGTGTTTTTTGGCGCGTGCTCAGATGATTCGGAGGCTTCAATTCATCTTTGTTGTTGGTACCGGTGGAGGGCGGAGGTTTCCTCCCGTCTACCTATGCCGCCTCTGCGAAGGCTCTGGTGCGGGTCCGTCCCCCCCTCGCATTTGGTCGTTTGGCCCCGGAGGCTCCCAAAGACCGCCATCGGAAGCTCATGGTGACCTGGCTGGCCGACTGTCTCGGAGGCTTGGGTGCTGCGGTGGCCGGGGCGATGCTCTTTGTAAGTTCCGTTGTTTGTGACATTTTATTTTGTTGGTGTTCTTTCTAACTTCTCTCAGTGGGCTTTGCTCAAGTGCTTGCCCGAGAAGGTGAGGTTGCTCCCGGGATTGACCTGGCTCGCATTGGCCTTGACCAAGTTCCCCGCGATCCTCCCCTATTCACCGGTCCTTCGTTCGGAGGTTTCCGCGGTGCGGGCGAAGGTTTGGCTCATTTTACCTTTCATTCTTCGTTATTTTCCCTTGCGACCTTATCTTGAACTGTTTAGTGCTTTTCTTGCGCAGCTGACTCCATGGAAACTTTAAGTGGGTGGAGTTCTGCCCTCCATAGTCTGCACAAGCAGCTTGGAGGTTTGCCGTTTTCTTTGAGCTGATTTTTGGTGTCCTACATTTTAGCTTATATCCTGAGGTTTTTTGTTTGTCCACAGGGGAGACTCGCAAGTATTTGCAAGAGCTAGACTATTTCAAGCTTCTCCGCCTGAATCTTGAACAACAGAGCGTGGTTTGTGTTCTCCTTCGCTTGCAGTTTAGTGTTACCTATATGCTTTTAATTTGTTTGGTGTGCTAAACTCCTGTCTTTTTCACAGAGCCATCATATTGCGGAGGCTATGGAAGCTCATTTGCTCTCGTAAGGTGCGAGGCGTGGACGAGGCCCCTGGGTGCCCTCAAGGAGGAGGTTGAGACTACGGAGGCTGAGAAGCAAGCTTTGGCCTCCGATCTAAAAAAACTCCGCCCGTTTAAGAAAGCCTCCCCGAGGACCTAGGCGTCAAACTCAAGTGCGTAGAAAAGAATCTTGAGGAAGCCCGCTCTACCTCTTCTCTTTGGAAGAGAGGCTAAAAAAGACCAACGATGTTAACGTCAGCCTCCGCACGGAGGTTGAGAGCGAGAAGCAGGCTGCCGTGTTACTGAGGAAGCAGGTGGAGCAACTCCAGAAGCAGTTGGACGAAGCGAAGGAGGCGACCATCGTCGTGGCCAGTGCCTACTCTGATGCTATTCGCCGCTATGGTGGTGTCGCTCCTCCTTTACCTGAGGATCCGTCGACCTCCGCTGTTTTGGACTGGATGCGCTCCCGCCTCTCTCATTTCCCATAATTCATTGACGGCATCACGGACTTTTCTGCTGTGTCTTGCGCTAAGAATCTGGTGAACGCTTTGACGGAGGTGGGGTGCGAGCACTTCCTTCTTCTGAAAGGGAAAGCTACTTATACGGACCCTAAGGTTGTCGCTTGGTCCGATCTCCGAGCTCCAATGCGTGTTGTGCGAGACTTCATCAAATTCTGCTGGAGCCGTTTTGGTCGCACTTACGCGCGCACTTTGGCTGAGGAGCGCAACGCGGAGGTAATTTTGGTTTCCTTATTCTCACCTGGGTGTTTTATGTATTTGAGTTTTCAATAACCTGCGCTACTTTGTCGTGGTAGGCTGAGGCGCAGCGGGCGGCCAAGAAGGCGGAGGCTTTGAAGACGACGCGCCCAGAATCTTCAAAGCGTCCGGCGGAAAAGTCTGGTGGAGACGCGGAGGTGTCTGCTTAGGCCTAGGCTTGATTAGTTTCTAACCTAGGGATTGTGTGTAGGCTGCTCTGTGAGCATAATCTTTGAGGGAGCTTTTACTTAGCCTTTTGTTTTGTTTTTGATTTGCCTTGCGCAGGTGGCCTTGTTGGGACCTGCGCAGGTGCTCGATGTAACACCGCTAACTATGATGAGAGATGGTGTTTATGTCAGCGGGCGGATGCTGGACTGCTGGCCTGACAACAATGTGAATGAGATGTTTAAGTTCGTCGTTGAAGAGCTTGAAGCTCCGCATGGTGATTTTGTTCGTTCATTGGCGTGGCGGGGTCCTAGTACCCCGCCTTAGTTCGCTTTTACCTGTGTTACGATACATTGATGTATCATATTCTGGCACCTTCGCGTGCGTTACATTTGTAACTTTGTATTTGTGGTATATGAAATGAACGCTGCGTGTTTGTAGATTCATCAATCGTTGTTGTAAAGAAGAGTTTACAACCTTGGGCGGAGGCTACAATTTCCCTTTTCATTATCCCAGGCATATTTGCCTTCGCTATTACATTTACGAGCGCCATGTATGTTCTTTGGGCTTCCATATCCTGCCGGTTCGGCGGTCGTTTGTGATCAAGTTGTTGCTGTTGAACTCATGCTTGGCCCTGTTGATCCGCTTGACGCAGGTGCTGGAGCTGTGCTTGTGCTTTTGCATGTTTTCTCTCGCCTTAGGACCTTCGCACAGCATCACGTGCTTGGTCTGCGGTATGTTTAGTTGGCGCAGGTTCTTCTTTTGTTCCTGAGCCCTGCCCTTCAATCTTTACAATCTTTTGCCTGGTATCTCCTGAATGACGGAAGTTTCGTTTGGCTGGGAGTTATTGAAGTAGAACCCCGGTTTCGAGGGGGGGATGTTACAAGCTTTTGCGTGGTATCCCCCTTCACCCGCGGCTGCTAGTTCTGCCTTGGCGTATTGTGCCCCTATGATTACAAGTTTTTGCGTGGTGTCTCTCTCTTCGTTTTTGTACTTGTGGGATACGCCTGCCTCCATTCTTTCCTTTCTCTCCTTCTGTTTTCTTCCGAGTGGTCGGGGAGGGGTGATACGTGGTTTATATATGGCCTTGGCTCATAAACGCCATTAACTTTTCGGTGGTTGAGGTGGTTGCTGCCAACCTTTGCTCTGGTCACATGGCGTTTCTTGCGGTCGGTTAGCATTTACTTTGGTCACGTGCTGTTTTTCGGACCGGTTTTTAAGTTACGGCGGAGGTTGTCTTCTGTGCTTCACGGTATTAAATGCGCTTGGCGGGGGCCTTTCCCCGGAGTTGTTTCGTAGCGAAGGTTATCTTTTTTTGATTGCCCGGTGCCCGTACCATTGGTAGGGTCTTTTTCCAGGTTTGATTTTTTAGCGGAGGTTATTTCCTTTAATTGCACGGTGCCCATGCCTTTGGTAGGGTCTTTTTCCAGGTTTGATTTTTTAGCGGAGTTTATTTCCTTTAATTGCCTGGTGCCCATACCTTTGGTAGGGTCTTTTTCGGTTTGATTTTTTAGCGGAGGTTATCTCGGCTACGCGAGCGATTGCTTGCCGTGGAGGTCGGTTGGGCGTGCTGGCCGTACCGGCCTTGCCCGATAGGTCCTCTTTTTTCGTTATGTCGTTTTGTCGAATGTCTGGCCGCCTCGTTCTTTGGCGGCTTTTCGACTTTTTTGCTCACGATGTGCTTTTTTTTTTCTTCTTTTTTTTTTTCTTTGGGGAGCCTCTTTATATTTTGAGAGGTTGTTTACAAAGTCCATGCCTCGTTAAAAACCTCACCTCCATAAAGGAGCCCCGTGTGAGGAAAAGAGTGCGGGGGACTGTCGCCAAGTGGCGAAAAAAGGGAAATTAAGAACGAAAAATGCTTCTAAACCGAGGGTACCTTCACTTATATTTCCGCGTAGGTCCTCTTACATTAGATGTAGTACTTTCTAAGGTTTGCGGTGTTCAGGTGTGAGTGGAGGTGTGACCTTATTTGTCTTCTAGCCCTGAACGCCTCTTTGTTTGTCGTGCGTTTTAGCTATGAAGGGTCCTTTCCATTTTGATTGCAGCTTGCCCGCCGTATTTTGCGTTTGGCTTCCTCCGCAAGCACTAGGTCTCCATCTACGATGAGCCTTTTTGTCACATTCTTGTCTCTCCATGTTTTGGTCTGGTCTTGATATTTTATGATGTTTTCAAGGGCTTGCAGCCTTTCCTGTTCTATCCCTTCCTTCGAGCATGCTTCCTCTGCTATGTTGCTACTAGTTGCGCGGAGGCTCTTGTGTTTTAACTCCTCCGGCGTCATTGCTTCTTCTCCGTACATAAGTTTGAATGGGGTGTATCCTGTAGCTCTGGTGGCTGTAGTGTTGTGTGACCATACCACCCTTGGTAACTCCTCTGCCCATTTTCCTTTACGCAGGTTGAATAATGTTTTAGAGATTGCCGAGAAGATTTCTCTGTTTGCTCTTTCTACTGCCCCGTTTGATTCTGGGTAGTATACTGACGTGAAGGCTAGTGTCGTGCCTATGTATTTGCAATATTCTTTGAACTTATCTGAGTCAAACTGTTTTCCGTTGTCGACAGTTAGTACCTTTGGAACTCCGAATCTACATATTATATTACGCGCCGGAAAAATTTTCGACCGCTTCCGAGGTTATTGATGCCAATGGTTTTGCTTCTATCCACCTTGTAAAGTATTCCACGGCTACTACTTGCAAATTTGAATCCTCCTTGTCTTTGGCTGGTAATGGGCCTACGGATCCATGCCCCATCTTTGCGATGGCCAGATTGGGGGTATCGGTTGGAGTTCTGATGACGGCGAAGGTTGTTTGGTGGAATGCATCTGGCAAGCTTCGCACGCTTTGACTAGCTCTTCGGCATCCTTCACGTGACTTGGCCAATAAAAACCTTGCCTTAGGGCCTTCGCTGATAGGGCTCTTGGTCCTATGTGTGACCCATGAGGTTCCGTGTGTATTTCTTTTTAGCGGCTCGTTGCCTTCCCTTTTGGATATGCACTTGAGCGTGGTTGAACCACTCCTTTCTTATACTGACTTTTTGTCTATCGGTACATATGATCTTGCCACTGTACTTCATTCTTTCCTTGTCTGCTTTTGTCTGCGGGTTGAATGCTCCTTCAAGCATTTGTATTATTTCGGTTCGCCAGTCTTGTTCTGATGTTGCTAGTATCTGTTTTTCTGTTCTTTTCCCAGCGGAGGTTACAGGTTTGGTTGCCTGCTCGTAAAATGTTCCCTCAGGCAATTTCCAGTTATTTGCCGCTGCCTTCGCTAGTTAAATGCGCCTCTGCATTTTCCCCCCTTGGGATGTGTTTTAGGGTGAAACCTTGGAACTTTCTTTTAGCCTTCGTGACTTGCTCGAGGTATTTTGCCAACTCTGGTTCTCTTGCCTGGTATTCTTTCTCTACTTGGCCTGCCACAATCATTGAATCTGTTTTGACCAGGAGTCTCTGAATTCCCAAGGCCTTTGCCTTGTTTAGGCCTAGAATGAGTGCCTCATACTCCGCTATGTTGTTTGTTGCCTTGAAGTTCAAGCGGGCTGCATACTTTATTTTGGTTCGGATGGGGATATCAATACTGCGGCAGCTCCGGTGCCATTGACTCCCCGGGCCCCATCTATGAGTAGTACCCAACTTTGCTCGTTACATTCTGCGGCCTTCATCTGCGAAGGTGTCCAATACGCCACAAAATGCGCCGGATTGCACGAGATTTGATCGCTCGTGGGACATATGTTACAACTCTGTGGCCCATTTGCCAACTCTGCCGAAGGCTTCTTTGTTGTTGAGAATTTCTCCCAGCGGTTGCGACGAAGGTACTATGATTTCATGTGCTTGGAAATAGTGCTTGAGTTTCCTCGAGGCGGTTAAGATGGAGTAGGCTAATTTCTGCTGAGTGTAGTTCGGCTTAGGCTAGCTGCGAGGGCTTCGAAACGTAATAAAGCGGGCTTTCTTTGCCGACCTTCGCTTTCTTTCTCTTGAACTAGCACTGCGCTTGACTGCGTGATCCGACGCCGCTACGTCTGAAGGAGTTTGGCGTCTTGCTCGCAGCGAGACTTTCAAAGTGTTCGCCCGGGTATTCCTTGATTTGGCGAAGGCTTGTGATTGTTCTTGATCCCATTCGACTTTATCGAGGCTTTGAGAGCTTTGAAGAATGGTAGGCTTCTTTTCTGCGACTTTGAGATGAACCTATTCAGTTTTGCTATTCTTCCGGTGAGCTTTTGTACTTCTCTTTTTGAGGTTGGTTACGTCATTGCCAATATTGCCTTTGTTTTCTCCGGGTTTCTTTGTAATAATTCCTTCGGCCCTACTATACATCCCAGTATTTTGGTCGGCTTCTTTGTGAAGACACATTTTTCTGGGTTCGACTTTAAGCTTCTTACTGCGGAGGTTGGCGAAGGTTTTACGCCAAGTCTTTGATGTGTTCCCCTTTTTTCTTTGCTCATGACTATGATGTCGTCAACATATGCAATGGCGTTCCTTTGGAACCTGGTTCCCCCACACTTTGCTTGTCATTCTTGCGAAGGTTGAGCCGCGTTCTTCAAGCCTTCGGCATCCCGAGAAAGCATTATGTGCCGAAGGGTGTTGTAAAACTTGTCTTTTCTTCGTCTTCTTTGTTGAGCGATTTGGTGGTACCCGAGAAGCAATCCAGGGGGAGAATCTTTTGCGGTTTGCGGCCCTATCCGGGGATGTATCTATTCTCGGGAATTTGGAATGCATCCTTTACGCAAGCCTTGTTTAGGTGCGTGAAGTCTATGCACATCCTCATTTTGCCATTGCTCTTAGGCACCAAGACGACATTAAGCTAGCCGGTCGAGTACTTGACTTCTCTTATCACCTTCGCATCTAGGAGTCTTTGAACCTCCGCCTTAGTTTGCTATGATTACGTCTTGGACATTTTTCTTTGTTTTTTGCTTTTTGGCCGGATGCCGGGTTAACGTCAGGTAGTCTTTGTATGACATCTCTAGATACTCCCCGGAGGTCTTCTGCGGACCAAGCGAAGGCATCTTTGTTTTCTTTTAGTGCTTCCACTAGCTCTCTCTCTTCTTGGCTTGCCAAATTGGAGGCTATTGTTATCTTTCTGTCTGGTTTGGACAGCTCCAAACACTTGACCGTTGTCTTTTCATCTTTTCTTCCGGCTTTGAAGCTTGTTTTCCCTTTGGGCATATCAGGAGGTTCCCCGCTTGATTCTTCTGCAGCCTCTGAGTTGACATTTCTACTTGAGTTGTGTATTGTTCTTTCTATGTTTCTTGCTTCTTTTTTTGGCTTCCATAGACTGTGATTACACCGTGCAGTGCTGGTAGTTTCATGCAGAGGTAACCCATGTAGATTGCTGCCCCAAACTTGTTAGAGAAACCTTTGCCCAGAATGGCATTGTAGGGATAGTTAAGATCGACGACGTCGAAGGTTATGTATTACGTTCGGCATTGTTCGATTTCCGAAGGATACGGGGAGTGCAATTTTCCCTAGTGCCTCCACCTTTCTTCCCCTGAATCCAACGAGGTGAGATTCCGAAGGTTTCAGCTGGTTCCTGCCGAACTGCATTTTGTCGAAGGTGCTTGCAAACAGTATATCAGCGGAGCTTCCTGAATCCACTAGAATTCTTTTTATCTCCCATGTCGCTATGTTCGCCGTTATTACCATCGCGTCAGTATGGGGGTAACTTTCTAATTTGAGGTCTTGCTCGGTGAAGGTTATTGGCACCCTGGACCATTCCGTCGCTCGACTGGCCTTGACTGCTATGTTGTTCACTAAGCGGAGGTGGTCCTTCTTTTTTTTTTTGGTTTGGAACTCCATTCTTTGAGCCTCCGCTAATTGGTAATATCGGGCCGATGGTTGGTAGTGGGTGGTGGGGGTTGTGTTGATTTTTTACGGGTTTGGCTCTTGTTTTGCTTGGGCGGTGGGCTGTACTTTGGTGGCGAGGTGGGAGTGGCGGAGGTGGCGGTAATGCCTCATAGGTTCTGCCTTGAGGTTGGCTATCCATGTAAGTTATGCTAGGTGGCCTTGGGTGGCTGTAGGCTGGTGCTTGCTCTAGCTTTGTATTGGTTGGGATTTCTTTGTTGAGCACGCATGCGGAGGTCTTGGGGCGCCATGCGGGTAGGTGGCTTGGGAAATATGCTGCTGCTAGTGTTGAGGGGTGTATCTGGGTGTATTTAAGGCTGAGTATATCGGGCAGTATGGGTTTTGCCAGTTTGGCGCGGAGGTGTGATTGACCTCCCTGGGCTGCTGGTATGACGGTGCCTCCGCCTCTTTCCTTTTCTTCATCCTTTCCTGGGTTTCCTTTGCTTAATGCGGTCCTTTGTGACGTGCCCCTTGTTTTCTCCGTGGAAAAAACAATACGGCTTCTTCCTGTTGTTGCTAGAATTGCTATTCTAATTCTTTTTACGTGTTTTTGCCTCTATTTGGTTTTTTGGTAGGCTAGCGGTGCTGGCTGGGCGCGCCCTAAGCTGTTGGTTTGGTGGTTTTGTTGATCGATTCCCATTACTTGTTTGTTTTGGGGTCAAGCTCTTTGTTTATAGCCCCTCCCGAGTCGGAGGAATGCACTTTGTTTGCGTTTTGAGCTTATGCGTATTGATTTTGCCCTTCAACCCTCTTAGGAGGTCGTTTGTCCGACTTACGGTATTTTTCAAATTCGAGTACAAACGCTTCCATAGTTTCAGGCTTTTCTCACGGCTAGGTGTCTGCAAACCGACCAATCTTGAGTCCTTTGACTTTGCTTCTATTGCTACCTCTTCTGGTACGTTAGGAGCCTTCACCTTCATTTGGACAAAGCGTTGGTAGTATTCTCTTAGGGATTCATCTTTTTCTTTGTTTGTAGTGAAACAGACTAATTGGTCATTATTTTGTCGCGCAAGTTCTCCCACGAGTAGATTGAACTTGGCTTGAGCATAGAATACCAAGCCGGCGCATCCCCCTCGGCTGCGATGACGAAGGATTTTGCGAAGCTGCGTCATTCCCCTCTGCGGAGGCTACATTTGCTTCAAAACTCATGATGAAGCTGTGCGGGGTCGGTTTTGCCGTTGAATTTTGGCGGTGTGATTGGCTTATAGCCCATCGGCCATGCATTTGTTTGTAATCCCTCGGCCGGTGGGGATTTTTTGATCCTTGTCCGTGTTTTGGGCTGCGCCAAAGATGTGGCCTGGCCCCGGGCCGGGTGTACTGACGGGGTTGGGTAGTAGCGAAGGTTGCAAAAAGCGGCCCCTTGGGCGGGTGCCCCTTCACGTGTCTGCGCCATGAGCATACTTTGTATCTACCTTGCGAAATTGCCATCTGTTGTCTTGCTTACTGCGCCGCTCGGGATGTTTGTCGCGCCCTCGACTTGCGGCGAAGGCGCTGCCCTCTCTCCCTTTACGCTTGCAAGGCTTGCGGTTGGGCTTGTACTCGTTGCGGCTCTTCCTGCGGTGTTGCAGGTGGTGCGGCTCTGGCTGTTGAGTTATAGCGGTTTCCTCGATCTTCTTGGCGGCGGTACAGCGGTGGTATCACCTCCGCCCGTCATGTTCCCAGTTCCGGTGGCGGAGGCTCGGCGTAGGTCTTTGCGCTTTCTTGGCGTCTTGGCCATCTTGGCCGATTCCTCCGTGGCGTGGGCGCTCTGGTGGCTCTCTTTTTACTTGGTGGCATGTTAGGGTCTTTGTTGGCTAACCATGGTGGGCGCCAAATGTTGGTGTAGGGCTTATGACCAACCGATTGGGCGTGATGGGTAGAAATGGCGGAGGTCGCCCTTGTTGGCCGAGCACCTCCGGCCGAGTCCCGGGCTCTGCCGTCTTTTTGGAGAACGACAAGGTTAAGGCGAGGGGGCCTCGAAAACCGTGGCAAAGAAATAAATGATCTCATTAATTTTTCAACAACCCTTACAATGATGATGAGTCCCCCCCTTTTATAGGTGTCCCCTGGACGAGTTCACCTCACGGACTTTTACATATCTACCCTTCAAACCCTAGGGGTAGTTTTGACCTAGCTCAAACCGCTATTTTTTTTTTCCTCGAGGCGGCGTCGGTATTTTCCTTCGCCTTGTTGTGGGCCGGGCCGCATCTAGCCTTCAACCCGGCTTCCTCGGTGGACCTTGGGCTCCCGGAGGTCCGGACCTCCGGCCAGATCTTTGGCTCTTGGGGGAGGCGGGGCCCCTATCGGCCTCCGCCTCCACGTCCCTGCGCCGCGCGGGAGGTTGGGACCTCCGGCCATCTTTGAACTTGAGGCCACCCGGCGCCTTACTCTGGTAACCTTCGTCTCTGGTCATCTCCCTGCGGAGGTTCTCCTTCCCTGAAAAGACACCATAAATAACATAGGAGTGAGGGGTTAAGCGGTGGTAGGGGACCTACGCCCAGGAGCGGAGGTTGGGGCAGATATTTTCCCCAACACATATCTACACTACAC